>VMBQ01012453.1:0-19110 GCA_007657795.1 Dreissena rostriformis | reverse complement strand
ATTATTAAATTATATTATATTTGGTTTTAATTTATTTCATGCAGTGTAAATTACTAAATCTTAATCCACAGTCTACAATTGAATTGGATGTCGTTATTGGTAAGAATTTGTTAATTATTTAATACTTGTCTTAAAACGTAATCTCATTCAGAAGAAAATAGTATTATGATTTCTGGTTTGGAAACCGTTTAAAAAGTAGCAAAATGATTTGTTGTGTGAGTCAATTTAAATATAGGGGTCATCAATCTGATATAATAAAGTTGTATAAATAAAATAAAAATTGCATACGTAATTTAACAGTACTGTGTGTATTATATACAAATAATGATATATAGTGTGTAAGTATGTGTGGTGTATCAATGCATGTTGCTTTATTAATGCATTTTATATATTAATCTAGCTTTATTAGAAGACATATTAGTTTATTTTTTCTATATTCATCGAGTAAAATTAAACACATAAAAATAAGTTATTTTATTATCAGCAGTATTTAGTTTAAATGCATACGTATTATTGTTTTATTGTTTGATATGTTTTATGCTATGTACCATTTTGTTGGCCGTATTCCTAAATATCGTATTTGTAATACTTTTGATTAAAACAGTATTTCACATATATAAGATAACGTTATACATAACTGTGCTTGCTTTATACATTGGGATGCGATATCGGGAAAACAGAAACGGCGATATACAACAATATCAAATGCGATACTTGTTCTGACATTAAATCGCATGTGTTTGGGCCATTTTTATGCGGGATTAGACTTGTTTATCTTGTCGACTGAGGGCACAATTGATGTTTGCTTTAAACGTCTTAAGACCGAATACGTATGGAACCATATTGACGTAAAACATCATGTATTTGTCTTTCAGTAAACCATATTGCATTGTATATGTATTATCTTAGAGGCATGTTTCCAAACGTGTTTATGTATCATCATTATTTTCTTGTTTGGAACATCCTTAATACATTGTATAATGGATCGCTATATAGGATTATTTGTCTGGTTGAAAGACTATGATGATCATATCTCAGATTTGTGATAGATCAAATGGCCTTTTACCGTTTATCATATGCATCATTCGAGAATGAGCAGGTGATTGTATTGTCTCTGTATAATAGGAACCAGTATTTATCAGATGAACATTCCAAGTATTATCGTTGAATACCAGTCGAACATCAATATGCAATTTTACCGAAAACAGTCTTATTAATATGCATTGAAAATGACGTTTGGTTTTCGTACAATTTTTGACATGTCGCGCATGTGCAGCACAATATTTTATATAAGAGTTGATAAAACGGTTTCACGTTACACATATTGTGCATTTCTCGTTTTTATAAATACAATGGACTATTGTTAATGTCATTTGAAAATCTTGAGTACTGTTTGAGTCACAATATATCATTTTTAATAATGAAGCGTTATTTGTGTATAACCGATAATAGCATACTTTTTTGAATTGAGTATAAGTGTCAGGCTTATGAAAAAGAATATACATATATGTTGCATGTAAATGTTATCAAGGCACGTTATAATTCCTGATTAGTAAAACACGAGTTTAAAGGTAAATTATCCTATCTTAGTTTATGTGGTTTACCTTGTTTTCATAATCTCATTAACACCAACTTTAACAAATAGCTTATTGTTTCACGACATGGTGATCGTTTTATTAGTGTAGCTTTTTTTTTGTAAATATGCTCAGATTCGCGGTTTCGAGTCTGTAAGACACAACGTTAAGTTTTGGGTCATGACACTAGAAAATTAAACATTAACTGTAAATTGTGATTTTCTATCCGACCATAAAGTCAGATATTATTTATTTCCATTATTTAACAGCTTGGCTTGTTAGTATAAGGCATAATTTTAATTTAATAAAGAACATATAGAATAAATTAGATCATATAATATAAGAAGGAAATCTCAAAAAGAAAACAAAAACATATGTATATGTTAGTTAACAATTTTAACAAAATGGATTGAAACAAAAATTCAGATATGAAAAAAAGCAGCATCTAACAAATGTTATACAAACTCGAATAAAGTAAAGACACGCATAAATAAACAGCAACGGGTACTTTATCCATGGTTAAGAAATAAAGCATAATTATACACACCTCATGTAGCGCCTGTTACGCCTCCACACTTGTTATGAGCACAGTGCCACGTATATATTTATTAAGGGGTATTCGTCGATAGAAGGTGTCATAACATAGTGTTCCCCTTGTGGTCTGAGCTTCCGTTGTGAAAATCTAAGAAATGTGGAAACTGTTAATGGCGAAAAATGATCCATTACTAAGTATGCTTATGGCATTGGCGAAATGGAAAACTTGACTGAAATCACATTTAGAAAACAAGATTTTATGTTTTACGTGCGAGATAATAGCTTTGTAACGCGAACGAAACAGCACACTAATACAACCAATTATATAACAATAAATAATACAAATGCATAACGCATAACATATTATAAGGAAACAAAGAACGTCTATTTCGCGTTGATATATTGGGATAAATCATCCCCACCACTAAATAATCTGTAAGATATCGTCCTATTCCCACGTTTAGTCCACCACAAACGTTACATAACAACTTACTCTGTTAGCTCTGTTTGCATGTGAAATCAGTATCACGTATTTATTGTATGGCATCGTTTAACTATGCATGTCAATACAATTATAAATTCGTATAGTCACTCAAAACGATATGTATCTAACGGAACGGAATTAAAGCATTATGCCAAATTGAACGTTACCTATTCGTTTAATCGAAGCTTAAATTCAGTATGTACAGTATATCGTGAATGGATAATTCATATTATAGGTCCATTAAAATCCAGTTATGAATGTCGAGTTACATTGAAACACCATACTCAACTTTTAGTTATTCCCTGCAATATGATTAAACCACAAAATATTAAGTCAAACAAGTAAGCTCTATTTACCCTGTTCAAAATGTTATAACAAATGAAAAACATTTGTTTGAATGTATTTTGGAAGTTATTGCCGTGAAATCTTACTGAGCATACTTATATTCAAATTCAACCCGCTCTCCTATAGTTTCTAAGTTAAGATATGGATTAGTTCGTTTTCCATTAAATTAAATTTAATAGGGTTACCTTTGAAAGAAAATATGTATCCAACTTAATACCAAAAAATCCTATCAAACATATACGGAAGAGGCAGATTCGCGTTTTATTCTAACATGGCTATATACAAGTATCCTCAGACACTATTTGAACATATATAATATATCTCCACATCAACAGGGTTGATATATCTCATTATTGGTTTATTTTGACATTCATGTTTCTAAATATATATATTTTTTACATTATTTACCGTGTATAGTGAAGGTGTACAGGTTATTTGATACATCATGTATTGACATACAAGTGTACATGCTATTTTAATGAATCATTAATACAGGTATGCATAGTAAGATTTAACAGCAATCACTCTCTAAAGGATAACATTTCAACAAATGTTTTTCCCAACATATTTATCTTATGTGTATTGCATGTATTGCCTTTTTTATTTTAGTGAATATGCGAATAACATTAAAGCACAAATCGATTCATTGTGAAAGAAATCGTTTGCATATATGGACCGAAGCCGAAGGCTGAGGTCAATATACTTTTCGGCGCTGCCTGGCTGGTCACTATTCTGCCATTGGGCCAGAAGTGAGGTTTTCTATTTCTTATAGTATACCGAACATTATGTAGCAAATATATGTCAATATGTCAGTTTTTGTACAACGAAACTGTAACCAAAATATATTTGCGTTGTGAAACTTGCACAACATTCTCGCGGGCACTATAAGACGCGCGCGCATCTAGTCAGCCTGCGCTATACTGAATAGCGCACGCTGACTAGATGCGCGCCCATCTTTACCGGGCACTTTTCAAATCAACGGACCTGTGTAGTTTATATACGCACAGAAGTAACACACTTATGTGAGGTATACTATAATGTTGTATGTGTGCATTCCCCAAAAAATTAAACCGTGCTCAATTATATTGGAACTCAATGTTCGGCTTTATATAATTATCACAAAACAACTAGGTCTAACCCAATCTTAGACAGCTACTGCAAACAATATGCTTGGTGTATTATCAGCGGGATACAAGTGTATATGTGAGTGTAATGTCTTTTTAATGAGGCATTTTACGCCCCAAAGGTAATTTGACTAAAGAAGAACGTAATGTAATCTGACAAGACAAGAACCCCAATGATGCGATACGCTGTTTAGAGACAGTCGAGGAATTGTTTTAGATTACTACGCAGATAGACAAAGTAGCCTATAATGAAGAGAACGCTGGCATTGATACGCTACCTTTCATCGGTAGTATCATGTTAATAGCGCGAGTATTCGTTCCGTTATTAGAACAGCACGATCACTTTCTGTATTAATCATGGCGATATTGGGTGTATTTGACATAAGACTATTGTATAAATGGTTATATTGGTTTTATCATTTATATACGGTTTCATTTACAAGAAATACTTTACTTCTTTGCATACAAATGGTGTTGTTGTTTAAAAATGTATTAAAAATTCATACGGACAACTTTATTAAAAGCACTCCATATGTTTAACACTATTAACAATATTAACATCTCTTACTAGCAATCTCCTTGCAAATCAAAAGTCTAAACCAGTCACAGGTTTTTATTTTAGAAATTGCTAACCGTTTACAATACCATACACTCAGCGCTACGACTTTAAATCAAGCCATGAAATTACATCACCGAAGTAAGTTAAAAACTCAATTATAAGCGAAATGTATAATGCATTGTCAGTGTGCTTGATGTTTGTAAATAATATTTCATTTTAAGGTTTTAACATTTCTTGTTATAGTGCAAAAACGAATGTAGAGGTTAACTGTATGTGAGTTTTCGAACACTGTCAAACGATTGCGTCGATAAAAAATACGTCAAAGCCAATGCTGTTTCGGGCCAGATATATAACTATACTACCAACATAGAATTGTACACATAACGTATATATCTGATATCATGATTGACCTCCGTTGTATAACAATAAAATGACATATACAAAATTAAATAGCACTTTGAAAAACGCTCCTTCTGTTTGCGATATACATTCACACAGAACCATTTATATGCTGAAAGACAAAATGAATAATGCCTACATTGTCCATATCATGTAAACGGACGAAATATATCCCAGTGATCAGGGGGGGGGNCATGTACCTTTGCCTTTTTTCCTTTATGTCAAACACAGACAGTTCTATTGACAGGATCAAGAAAATCGGACATTACAACTCAAATGTTACACCGTCTTAGTAATAAACTTTTATGTCAGTAAAAGGTAGCTTTCAAAAACGGACTTTAATGAAGTGTACATTCCATAAAAAGGAGGGTGCGTAAGATAATTGCCAGATGAGTCCGATTGATTTTCACTGAACTGTTTATTATGATACTATTCCCCGTTCTTAAACTAACTATCAACATTTTCGGATAACGTGTATAGCCTCTAAGCGAGTATATGAACAGAACATACATTACGATGCGTACAATGTAATGATAATACAAATGACCAGATCAATTATAGTTTAGGGGATACAATTAACCAATTGAATTGAGTAAACCTTTGATGAGTGAGCCATTTTTGCGGTATTACTAGCAGTAACTAAAATTATGTGTAACGTTTAAAGTACATAAAACCTAAATATAAATAAATACAAAGTTCGCGTCTCATCAACTGATTTCGTTTAATCATTAAACATGCCATCCGAATACATGCCGGCAAAACGGTTAGCGAATTAAACCACGGCACAGATAATGGAATGTGACAGACCGGTCTGTCGGGGATTTGATAATGATGTAAGATAAATCTATGAATGCTCGTACACTTGCAATTCTAGGACTATTACGGCATCTTGAATATGGAGAGAGATCATGGGAATTGACACAGCATTCAACATAGACGAACAAGTAATTGTAAATACAGACATGTTAATGGCAACCGTGTGTAGCTATTCATTCGGGAAAAGTCAAATATGCACTTTTAGACGAACCCTCTTCCGTTCCATGTAATATTTCTGGGATATGATACGAAATTATAAGAAGCAACACAATCCTCAACAAAGACGAATGACCAATTTTGAATTCACGAGGGAATGCGTTTGTAGCTGGTCATAAGGGAAACGTTCAATGTGCAACCTCTTCCGTTAGAAGTAATAGGTCTGCCTTATTATATAGGCGACTTCATAAGCATAGGTGACTTATATACTGCATAACTTACATTGTACAAAGGAACATATGAAAATGAGATAAAACAAACAGCAACTTTAATTTGGCAAGTAATAAATTGCATATGTGACGCAACGAACACAATATTTGAGAAAGTGTGATTTTTTTAAAGAACTCTGGTACCTAGACAATTGGCTATCATAACATAATAAAAATACCGCTACGAAACGTCTAATGATTTTACAGTATAATAATATGTTATAGTTTTGAACATAAATCCATAAACATAAAATAGCGCTATATCGNGCAGATTTAAAACTGGACAATGCTGTCATCTGGGTTATAAAAGATGATTAACTATAAGTTTTAAAGCAAGTCTAACCTCAGAGACGAGTGTTTTTACCCAAATTTAGTTGCAGAAAATTAGATATGTTTCCATACTTGCTATATATATAGAGAACAGATAGATTTATCAATGTCAGTATAGATTGTTACTGTATTATGCGGAATACAATCGTGTCTTCTCTTAAAACGTCGACATTTTAAATTTACTCGATAGGTTTATACCTTGTATCAAGACCCCAAAGAAAAGACTCCCCCTTTTATTTGGGGGGGGGGGGTTCTTGCTATTAACTGTTAAGTATGACAATGCATGCATAATAAACAATAACAGAACGTCAAACATATGCATCAAATTAGTAAAATTGTTGTTGCCGCCCTAAATATTACAACCTAGTATGAAATATGTTTCGTTGTACCAGTCTTAACGCACTGTTGACATTTATTTTGTTAAAATAATCTTCTATAGATATATATAGCAAATGTAGTATACATATATGTATAACCTTATGGTTCCGCATGCGCAAATACATTTTTTGTTTTGATATGCAGTTGATGCAAGTTTTGACCATGAACAAGCTACACTCCAATATATCACTATACATGGTGACAAAGATGAGGCCAAATACTTTTGACAAAACATTATATAAATAAATTATACATTGTCACTCCATTCCACAGAAATAACACACCAGTTCATGTATCTAGAGTCATTACTATCCACACCCCGGCGGACCCATGATTGTTATGGTTTAAACACATACATGTTGTCCCGACCGTTCAAAGGCGTACGTATGATTATCGTTGGTGTTCTGTTATAAAAGTTGATTTTAAGAACAATAATGTCTTTCCCGATTGCGTTTGTTTAGGGTTATCGTTTACTATTGTAAATAGCCGTATACATTAAAATGACATTTAACATGTTTTCTCTAAAACTACAGGGTAGTATTTGGTATAAAATATTGTAAGGTGGTCATATAAAGTTGTTTAAAACAAATCTCCTTTTTTTAAAAACTGGCCTAGCCACACTTTTCGTTTGTATCAACTGGCGTACTATTTCGACAAGCTGCATCGAAGAAGGTTGCCAATGATGTTTGTTTTGCAAAACTCTAATTGTATATAGTATGTAAAGGGTTCAGATAAATCGTTCTATTTCGTCTTTAGGATCATAAGAATAACACACACACAAATGACAATGTGTTTACCATTTTATTCGGTATACAATCTCTTAAAAAGTCTATTAGATGGCCATATGTATTGCTTGATTTCCGTCGGAACATGTTATAAAATAGCACCAGTCAGAATCATAAACGTTAGAAAGAGTTGCGTGTAAGGATATATTGGTATAATGAGACTCCAGTATGGTATTGCGATCAGTTTTCCCGTAAATGTATCATCATTTTATACGCGGAAAATCAATGCAAACACATTCAATGTTGTGCGGTTATCATATTCATTCTTAATTGCTATTGGAAAATGTATATAATTTGTGTCTTGCATAACCCGCATAACAAGTTTATTGTTAGAAGCTATAACGTCGAACATAAACTAACTCATTGTCGGTTTTGTCTTAAATGCATTTCGTTATGCTACGTAATCCATGACTGAAAATAACTAGTTAATAAATCAAAATGTATGATACAATATTCCATTTAAACAACAGATGGAAGTGCTGTCATGCACATTTGATATATCGATTTAATGTGATAGGCTGATTCTATACTAACGACCTCTTCTATCGACCATAATAAGTATGCGTTCTTGCAATATTTGTCAACAATTTACGGCTTGTCAAGCCAATTTAGACATTTATATTTCGAACGACCTAAAGCAATATTCCTGATGGTATAAGGCTTTCTTCAACAATAAATAATCCTTTTATCAGGTACGACATTTTTAAATAATATATTCAAATGTTATTGAGCATGATTCATGATAGAATGTTATGCAATTCCAGTTCAATGGCCAATAGAAAGCATTGTTCTGACATCTACTGTTGATAATCCCTTAAAGAAACGTGACACATTCGTCTCTTTTTCTCCATTACATATCAAACAAATAAAGTGGACTATTTTATGTTGTATATACATGTTGTGTTGATTTTGAAAGGTGTGCACTCGTACGAAGTTAAGCCCGAGGTTTTAAAAATAAGCTTTCATAGAGCACAGTTAACAGATTTAAAAAGATACAATTTCGATTAAGTTGTGTATGGCTCTCACAACGGTACGCAAACGGGTTGGATTAAATGCAGTAACAACAATAGTAAATTATTCGTTGCCTTTCATACAACAAAAGCGATGTATGGCTCACCTGAAAATGACCGATGTACATGTACATATTACATTTTTTTTTCTTGACTTGCTATTTTAAAAGGTTTCATTTGTGCTATTTATCAATAATGCATCGACTCCATACAACAAAACGGTTTGCCTTCTTTTCAAATTGTTTCGCATGTACAGCTTGTTCGTATTTTTGTTTGCATATTTGCAGTTTCAAACGTAGTGAAACTTATCACAATGCCTCAAATGGCTTTGGATTTTAAAATCATACTTTAACAGTAGATGTGGACCTTGGTTTTCTGTTGGCATCCTTTGTGTTCTGTTCGCATCAATTCATTACCAATAATATTAACGGGTATATATTAATATGATTACTTTCACATATTTGCACCCAATGTTTATGTTTTGTGAGTTGAAATAATTGCGCCGTCATGCGCGATAATTTACAAGAAAGTGCGCAATATTATTGTAGAGCTACACTATTAATCCATTGAATTTAAACTATTTTACGCTTGAAAAATATCAAACATGTGGATATTCCATACAACACAATATATTCACTGGTTTATTTATTTGTACCGTTTTCCATCGCAAGATTATCAAATTACTAGCAGCAGTGTTTTGTTGTTTGTGTATATATGTAATTTTTTTTTGTATGTATGGTATAGTTGGCAACACATCTTTTTCATAACGTTTACAATTCGTGTCAAATGTGTTTTATGCAAACTTGCGTGGCGTATCCACAAGATTCATTCCATTTTCATTAAATCCCATTAATTAACCTCAGCTTCTTAAAAATGAATACTTCGAAATGGGAATGAAACATATTCATTATGTGCAACACGACGTATGATGTACCAAAGTTGATAAATAATCTACAATTGTTTATATAAGTCTGTAAGACAATTTTAAATTAAATATGCTTTATTCGAACTATAAAGTAATGAGTCTCAAATATATGTGGGAGCGTGCTATGTTTTCTACCACAAGCACAAAGTTGCATAAACATTTTGTATAGTACGCTTATATATTGTAGCGCGCGTGTAATAGGACATGTCCGTGTGTGATATGCTATATTTTATTGATTTTTTTGTATTTATTGTGTTTATACAAAAGTAAGGGTTATTATTTTTCAGTGGTTCTAACTAACACAATGTTTCGTGATTAATATCACTCGAACAGTGTATTACTCTGTTGATAATGTTTATGCATGCTATTCGTAGAGTTGTAATACATATTAATGAGGTTGTTCACGTATGCACTAAACGTGGTTGTGTGTGTATTTGTGTTTTTGTTTTGTGCATAGTCGAATTCATTCTACTAAAAACATATCACATGACAAACTTACACGGAATTGTTGTATATGTATTCGACGTCCAAACAAACCGCATATTTACAATCATGCACTTGCTTGATCGTTTTTTTTTCATGTTACTGCGATTGTATTGCGTTGTATTTTCTGTACTGTTGTGTTTGTCTATGAAGTCCACGCAATTTAGTGACTTCGTTCAACATCAGATGCTATAAATCATCGCCGTCACACGATATAGCATCATACAAGCATGCAAAATGTCCATTCAATTTGTAACAGAACCCGTAACACTGTATTGATTTCTCCATCAATTTTAGACGACGTGGCTAGGATAAAACTTTCACGGAATAAATCAAACGATGACAATTTGTAGAATTCGAGTAGTACTTGATATGTCGTGTGCATCTGATTATTGGCATTACGGTATTAATGTATCTAGTTCGTTCTGTTTTTGTCAAAGTATATGTACTTTTATCGAGTACTGACATTCATCAACTATTTAAAATAACTGAAAGTCCAGTCTCGTTTTTTTAGGGACCATTACTATATAACGGCCCCATTCGTAGCTCTGTATTGATAACATCTGCACAACACACACTAAATATGACAAGTTAAAACAAATAAATATATAATGCAATACTTACGATAAAATTTAGATGTATGCCAGTTATAATTCCAGTAAGATATGTTTAAGATCGTAAATAGTGGATTGTGTATGTGCAACACGAAATATATTTATTGGTATAGCAGTAACAGGAAATCCTTCAGACCAGTACACTATTTATCAAGTATACATATAATTCAGACATAATCAAGATAAAGTCCATATAGATATGTGGTTCCATGGGTATTACTTAAGAACAATATTGATATGACATTTAAAATAGTGTGATGCTTCTGATCAAAACTGTAGGTCTTATAGCATGACAAAACAGTGTATAAACGTATTTGAAAGCTGGTGCAACTGGCTTTAATGAGAATGAAAATGAAATCATCATCACCAGAAAATGTTACAAGATCAATGCTTCATATATTGCAGTACTAAATGAGATAGTTGCTCTAAAGCTCTACACTAATTTTTAAAAACTTCAGATGGAACAAGAATATTCTTCTTAATGACTGAATCGTTAACATGATTATTCTGAAAAGGCGTAACCGCATGTATTCTTGTATGCCTGAATATTTCATAATGGGGGTTCATAATAAAATAAGAGGAAAGTAAATACTATTGTATAATTTAAAATAGTCGGATTGCTATAATAGCAACCTAACTGTTTATTAGCTATATTAAGTTAAAAATGAAAGTAATGAGTGAAACCAGTTCTAAAGTTAATGATGATAATTTTAACAGGCGTGTGGGTTCCATTCTCGTAAGAAAGGCGGTATGTTAATGTGTCGTCAAACAGTTTTGTAGTGAAACATAAGGTATATTACGAACTGGTTCTTTGTTTGTTTGCAAATATCTAAAGTGTTCANACTAATTTTTAAAAACTTCAGATGGAACAAGAATATTCTTCGTAATGACTGAATCGTTTACATGATTATTCTGAAAGGCGTAACCGCATGTATTCTTGTATGCCTGAATATTTCATAATGGGGGTTCATAATAAAATAACAGGAAAGTAAATAATATTGTATCATTTAAAAAAGTCGGATTGCTATAATAGCAACCTAACTGTTTATTAGCTATATTAAGTTAATAATGAAAGTAATAAGTGAAACCAGTTCTAAAGTTAATGATGATAATTTTAACATGCGTGTGGGTTCCATTCTCGTAAGAAAGGCGGTATGTTAATGTGTCATCAAACAGTTTTGTAGTGAAACATAAGGTATATTACGAACTGGTTCTTTGTTTGTTTGCAAATATCTAAAGTGTTCAACTGGACCAAACAAGTATCTTATCAATACAAGTGCTCTGTGGCTTGATCGTCGTTAATTTAGTTTATACCAAGTCTTAAATATAACAGAAACGAATGTATAATTATGTGTTGAGGCATTTACTGCACATGCCTTTCAAGTAATTGATGTTCTACCTTGTCATAAAACATTAACGCCGTACACGTTCAACCGAATGTGTGGGCCTTCTAATGTATCTAATGTATCGTTCACAAATTGTCTCCCGCGGATAATTTATAATGAAGTAGTTATTAAACATACTCTTAGCCAGCGTATTGTGATTCATATACCAATTTCGTTTACTTTCTGTACATGTATGTATCAACATTGTTTCAAATGCACTATTCAATTAACTCTAGACTAAGTACAAGTTTATTCATGTTGCTGTTATTACGTGATACAACCAAAAAGTTAGTTCAAGCGTAAACTATATACATACTGAATTGGAGGCAATCTTTAATGTTGGACGTGCATTAATTTAAAGATGTATAGCAAACACAATTTCATTCTCTAAAATCCAGTATACAATGTGCATAATATTCATCTTTAGAATAAACAAAAACACATTAATAAAACAGAACGATGCATAAATTACGATCAAAGTAAGATATAAGCCAGGACCAATCAATTAAGATGTGTTTAAAGTCTTCAATTGTTGATTATTGTACGAGGAATCTGATATCTATGAATTGGTACAGCAGCTACAGAAAGTGTTTAAGACCATAACACTACGAATCAAGTATACATATACATCAGAGATAATAAGGAATAAGTCCATACAGATATAAATTGTTGGTTCCACGGATATTACCGACAACTAGTATTATATTACAATAAAAGAAGTATGTTACTTATCATACAACTGTTCGTCCTATAGCAGAACAAAAAAGGTATATACCTGAATGAAATCAAAATAACCAGCACCAGATAATCTTCAAGATCAATGCTGCATATATTTCAGCAGTAGCTGAGATAGTTGCACTAAAGCGCTGCAATGATTGTTAAAACTTCAAAGGAAGGAAAAATACTTCATTATTAAAGAATCGTTTACATGATTATTCTTAAAAGCCATAACCGCAAGCGTTCTTGTAGGCCTGAATCTTTCATGGCAGGATTTCATTAATTTATAACAGGAAAGTAAATTACATACTATTTTTAAAAATATTCCTAATATCATAATAGCGACTTCCATGTGTTTGAGCTGTTTTATGATGAATGTGAACACTAATTATTGATACCTGTGCTAACGTTAATTATGATAATTTTAACATGTGTGTGAGTACCAATCCGGTTAGCAAAGCGGTATTGAAAGCTCTGTTTGCGTGTTGCTTGAACCTTAACGGGTGTTGTAAAATGTGTTTTTCAGTTAAATATATATTGATATTGTACAATATATAACTATTTTGCATGATTTCATATTGTATTCATATCGTTTAAGTGATAGATACATGACATATGCACGATGTTTTTCGGTAAAAAAAGGTAAATAAAAATAAACATAAAGAACGATTACCTGAACCAACAATTAGAAACAAAATGTATGTGGATATAATTTGTTAACCATTTGATAGAACAAATTAATATCTGGAGTTGATATACAAATATTGTATGTTACGTTTTTCCAAAATAAATATCTATTAGGTTTTACTTCATTGTGATTTGCACTTATACATTAAATCACTAGTTTAATTTTATAATTTAATTCTCGAATGGTCATTATCAACGACTGTATCATCTTTTTATACAAGAAATTACAGGAAATGTCATATTTTATTCCAATAAAATAGAAACAGATTTTGTTTAACCCTGATATTTTTATATTTGCTTTGTTCACAGTAATATTAATTCGACCATCGGTCAGCTCACTTGTTGTGGGCTATCCGTGAATTTCAATATATTACTTAACGGATTAATGGGCTTCAATAGTTACATACACAATCCAATTCAAGTCACCCATGGATTGGTACCAAAAAAACTAAAACATTGTCTTGATACAATCGAGAAACATCATTGACGGTAGGCAATCAAACAAAGTGTTTCGGCTTAACTGATGTATGTGCAGTGTTGCAAACAATGTTGTTGTTTACAATATTTTGACTTCTCTGCCGATTCATTATGTTTTTTTGAAAAAATACGGTTATTTAAACAATATTACCAATTTGCTTATGAGTTCATTTGCCCTTGTAATTTTATATAATATGTATGTATGTTGTGCATTTATTTTGCTTTTGTTTACCATTTTTAAATCGTCTAATTGCTAATATATAAACAGTTTCTTCAGCCAGAATATATGTATATATCAATGAAGTGGTCCGCCCCGTGTTTTTCATACGAGTATTTGTCAATTGCGACATCAAACATAAGTCTTTCTAACCATGGAAACACACGCATGCTTTTTGTTACATTATCGACTGCGCATACCTGTCGAATAATTGATGTTCTATCTTGTCACATTAAATTAGAATTGTCTTTGTTCAATAGCATTATTTGGCGTTGATATATGCATCGTTTAACAATTTGTTTCCCGCGAATAATTAACAATGAAGTCATTAGTAAACTTAATCACAGTAAGGCACAACATTGTTGCAAATGTACTTTTCCATCAACAATAAAGTAAATCACTGGACTCAACCAAAATCTTATTGTCAGAATTAAAGGTATTTAATTATGAAAAAAAAACAGCCACTCATAAGATATAGCACACATAATGTCATTTGGATATAGGCAAGTCAAAGCAGTGCCTCTTTTTGTCGGTTTCAAGTTGGGTAATATGCGTATCATAAGAAATAGCACACATAATGTCATTTGGATACAGGAAAGTCAAAGCAGTGCCTCTTTATGTCGTTTTGAAGTTAGGAAATATGCGTAAATCATTAAAACCAAACACAGAGTTTGTAAGAAGTTAGTATGTCGATAGATATTAATGTCATAAAAAATGTTAATAATGTGGTATATTGTTTAGTGCCATTTAGTGTTAATGTTTCCGCTCCTTATACGTTGTGAGGATTAACACAGGGCACATTATATTGCACAAATGGACCAAAGTAGTAGTAGTAGTAGAAGTAGTAGTAGTAGTAGTAGTAGTAGTAGTAGTAGTAGTAGTAGTAGTAGTAGTAGTAGTAGTAGTAGTAGTAGTAGTAGTAGTAGTAGTAGTAGTAGTAGAAACCACTTAATAGAAATACGTACACGTATCAAGTTGGCATATCAACATGACATATCGTCTTGAAGCAAACGTTTTATCTTTTGGTTTGAAATTAATTGCAATGCCTATCTTATTATTTAGTTTATACGATGTAACATTGTATTACAATCGTATTATTATAATCAGAAGTTGCATAGTTGATATAAACATCGTTTTATACATACATGTGTGTCTCCTGCACTAAGGTAACGATGATGACATGATTACATGTAATCCTAGAAAGCGTTTTGTTTTATAAGCAATTGCCATTCGCGGCTTCATATTAATCAACATTCTTGCATGAGACGTTAAACTGATAGTGTGTAATGTACTTCGCTTCGTGCACAATACATTCTTGTATTGAGAACAATTATTGTACCTTTATAGGGGGTAATCACGTGACAAACAACACGGCGACGTCTGTCCATTTCGCTGTTTTATACCCTTCATTTCTTTTACATTTTTTAAAAAATGCAGCTCACTTACCAGCCATATAGGCAAGAAAGTAATAAGCGTTTGTTTCATATAAATATTCGCTATATATCTCGTCTTTGCTCGCTTCGAAATTTCTAGGCGAATTTACCTAATTACACCTGCACTACGAAACTTTGCAGCGATTGACGTCGAGATATAAAGCGAATGTTAATACGAAAAAAAAAACGCTTATCACTTTCAAGCTGATATGGCTGGAAAGAGAATGGCATGTAAACAATTAATACAAGTAATAAAGGGTATACAACGGCAAAAATACCTGTCTCGACATCGACGCCGCCAACTTGTTTGTCACGTGATAACTCCATCTGGAAAGGGAATGCTGGTATAATGTTTTACGAGCACACTGTTATTGTCTGGACGTATTTTGTACTTTTAAATAATGTTCTTGTATATAAGCTCTAATATTGTGCCATGACGTTTTCAAAAAAGTTTCTGAATGCATTTTATGAACTGTGAAAATAAAATAAATTAATGTCAGTGTTGTCTTCAAAATCGTATTAACCCATTTATGCCGAGTGGACTATCCCTTTCTGAAAAATTAGATCAATTTAATTTCATAATTAGTGATGTCTAGTTTATTTATTCCTATATTTAGAATATTTCTGAAAGAAATTCCTTAACGCGAACAGCGCAGACCCTGATGAGACGCTGCATCATGCGGCGTCTCATCTGGGTCTTCTCTGTTTGCCAATTAGGCCTTTTTTTCTAGACGATAGGCATAAATGGTTTCAAAGTAATACATTTCAAATGTGTTGTGTGACTTTGGACTGACATTGTGTAGAATAATAAACGTTACAATCAATAATGCAATTTTCCAAACATGTTTATACCAACAAGTAGGAAATATAAACGATCTCTGTCTTCAATCCATATCCATATTTGTATGTCCACATGTAAGCATACTTTCAATACATACTTATTTTGTCTAAAATGTGTATAGACAGCACACAATTGGACAAATAATTCGGTATATTAAAAGTTTTAACCACCGGATATATTCCTGATATGAACATAACAACAAATATAATAAGACTTGCCACAGTTGTGTGTTCAGTAAATTCATAAAGTGTTCATTTTTTCTGTTCGCATGGATATGTCAAACTTGAATGAACTCTTGATTGTAATACAACCACTACCATGTTGCACATGACTTAGTTTTGTTTCATTTTCAAATGCCAAACACGAATGATATGTTACGATATACATTTGTGTTACATACCAGCGACATTGTCTTCACTTGAGTAATTATCGAGTGACACACACCAAACCCACTTGGCTTGAGTCGCATAATAACGCGTAAAAGGCTGTTCGCAAAAACATACATTTTCATGTACCTATTGACTTCAGGCGATATGAACCATTATATGGCAGAAACATGTCAATGCTGGAGGCATGTTCCAGTGTTAAAGTGACAGTTCGCGGAATAGATCGTTGTTTTGCATATTAATCGTATAGCGAGAAATAAACTTTATATAAATTCATTGAAATATATTTTGTATCGAGGTTGACATAAAAAACCTGGTCAAAATCGATTTTGAATCGATAACATAATATATAAATGATTATTAATACATGCAATAGGCGAAAATCATTGCAGCGTCGCGAGCTATGCAAATTTTATCTATATTTAGCTTTTGCTAAACATAATGAGCATATGGAATATAAATACATAGATTTAACAAAAACGTACCGTTGCAACTCAGTTTCCGTCTGTAAAAGATGTATTTGCATTTGTTCTTACCTTCTCTCCGCTAAATTCGCCCTTATCCGCAATTTTGTTTGTTAAGGTTTGAATTAACGTGTCGGATCATTAATATTAATTAGGTCGCTTTCGTACTTTACCGTACTCGACCCTAAAATAAAAATCGCTATAGTGTTTGTTTTCAACCGATTTCAACCGGATTTTCAGCGATACCCTCAATAAAAACACTTTTTTCTTACGATTCTGCCCATATATATATACAATGTATATATATCCGCGAACTGTCACTTTAAGCAATAACTATACTTATACGTGTAAGCCATTGTGACACGGAAACATGTCAATTCAGGCGATATGAACATTTGTGGCACAGTTTCATGAGGTATAAATCATTGTGAAAACAAAACATATCAGTTAAGGCGGTATTAGCTAGCATGACACATTAACATGTTAATTAAGGCAGCATGAACCATTGTTACACAATAACATGTCACTATAGGCAACATTAATCCTAGTTATGCGCTATGTCCTAGTGTATGTATCGGTTTCTCTTTTAAAGGACATTGATAACGTGCTTTATCATACCACTACATTGATATCTGACTATTATTACGTTGCATGATATGTTTTTTATATCATGTTCAACAGGAAGTTCTTATATCAGTTGATGTGTCATATTTATGAGAATTAACCTAAAAGTCATATTTCTTTTATACCAAATGATGTATGACTTTCTGCAGTGATTTAACAGCAGTGAAAATAAACAATTTTCTACTTTTAGATTATCACATCAAGATTTACTTCCCTTGAATATATCCTTGATTATATTTTTTCTATGATCACGAGTGAAATAAAATCGATATTCCACCGAAACTAACACATTTTCTTTTTATTTTATGCTTTTTTACCGTTTATTAAAATTGTAAAAGAGTTTAACTGAAGAATTTCGCTGGAATATACGTAATTTTTTGAAAACAAAATGACGTAATTTCAATGTATTGATTTTTTTTTTCTTGAAAAAGGGACATAAAAGAAACAGAAAATGTGTTCATGTCAGTGTAAGAGCGTTTGTTATTTCACTCGTGATCATAGAACAATAATAGTTTCACTCGTGGCTGCGCCACTCGTGAAAATATATTTTCTATGATCATTCAGTACTGGACGTTGTTTTATTTGGAGAAGATAAAGAGATGCTCGATTTGTACGTGTTTGTATTGAATTTAACATTTATTCAGCGATTCTCTTTAGATGTTTACCGGCTTTGTGTCGTGTTCATGTTAATGTTTGGTATGATGTATATTGTGGAGATGCTGATTCTTTTGTCTTGCCTTGTAATTTTTGTATTTTTGTTCTTGCGAAACCTAACTCCGAGAATTAATAAAGTGTGCATATGTTAAGCATTGAACAACACGTACATACACAGCAACACCAGTATTAAGAATAGATTATATAAACAAAAAACATATCACTAAACATACATGTTGATCAAGGTTTACAACACACAACAAATCAGACGTTTGCATTAATATATATGTACACAATTGATAGTTTGTACAACGGACATTAATAAAGAATGAACTTTAAGAACCGTCACTAAAAACTATACAATATTAATTGCGGAATAGTGTAATAAATGATGTAGTTACCGTAAAGCTCCACTATACTTGTTGATAAAACGTTCAAAA
>VMBQ01012452.1:0-19433 GCA_007657795.1 Dreissena rostriformis | reverse complement strand
CCTTTCACCCAGCGTCCAGCGTCTTCCCCTTTTTCTAAAAAAAAAACCCTGCTGTTTATCTGCAGGTCTTTTTTTCCTGTCTTTGTGAAGCGACCTTGGCCCCATAAATTTGTAAAAAAATGTGCACAAACTTTTCAAAATTGTGAAAACCTGAGTCGAAAACTTTTCAAAATTGTGAAAAAATAAGTTGCAAACACTTAAAAATTGTGAAAATTTGAGTCACAAACTTTTAAAATTGAAAAAACGGCTATTTTCAAAGAAGGAAACAAAGCTCTGATCTCGACAATATGACTCAATTTTTATTACATAGGTTTATCTTGACAATATTAAGGCCGAGTTCGAATCTAGGTCACATGCGTTAAAAACATAGGTCACCAGGTCAATTCTTAGAAAACCTTGTCGCCTCTCTAGGGGACACATTAATGAATTAATCTTTATGGAACTTGGTCAGAATGTAAATATAAAAAAAATATATGCTGACATTGATACTTTGTCAGTGCGCCATAATACAAGCTCACTAGGCAAACATTTATTATAATACTAGGGGCAACATTTGTGACTCTATCTCAAGGCAATTTGATTCAGATGTTTTTCTTGACAATAACTAGCCCATATTTGACCATGGGTCATATGAGTTTAAAATTAGGTCATGAGGTCAATCTGAGGAACACGTTATGACTACTCTAGAGGCCACATCTACTCTAGGTTGATGTTGCAACGTTGATAAAACATGGTCAGAATGTTTATCTTGACACTATCTAGTCAAAGTTTGAATCTTGGTCATTTTGTGTCCAAATATTCGGCCTCCAGGTCAAATCTCAGAAAACCCCTCTAAAAAATTTAAATTTAGGCTCACATATATAGCACAATCTCTTAAAACTTGGTGAGCATAATATCTATATTGACACTATAAAGGTCATGTTTGAATCTGGGTCAAGTTTGGTTTAAAACCATGTCACCATTTCAAGTTTTTAACAATTGGTGTACCTTGATCTCAGATGGGTTCTTTTTATGCCCACTTCTTCGAAGAAGAGGGGGTATATTGTTTTTGGCCTGTCTGTCTGTCATTCTGTCTATCTGTCCCAAAACTTTAAGGTCAACATATGGATCTTTAAGGTCAAAATATTAAACTTAAAGTCAAAATATTAAACTTAGAGTTAAAATATGGAAATTTTATTTCAAAGCGGTGCAGTAGGGGGCATTGTGTTTCGGACAAACACATCTCTTATTTAAATATTTGTTTTGTTTATTTGTTTGCAGTTTCTTACAGACTCACATGTACCAACACATGTAAATGAACAGACATATTTTCAACAAGTCATTGGGTTATCTGTTCAGATTTTCGATCCGCAAAAATATTCAATTACAACAAAAACGCATTTTATTGTTTCTATAACAATATCGTGATTTTAAAATATCTGTGTTAGATTTTAGGTTCAGTGCTGGTGCAAAGCACAGGTAGAGGATCTCGCTTGAACAGGGACTAGCCTTTCAGTTGACTCAATAGGTAGTGCCAGAGTCACTTGACTTACTGCCATTGCCCATGAAAATGCCAGTTGCCCTGAAGGTTAAAACCTCTGACGCACAGGAGTTCCTGATCCTTAAGGCGATCCCTTATGGTACATGTCATAACTGAAGAGACATCTGCCTTAAGAAAAACTTCAAAACATGTATTTACACATGTTTGTGTCAAGGAAAAAATAGTTTTTGAAATAGTAAATATAGTTGTCAGAAATAATTGTAACCAATATTGCTGTTAATGGGAACATCCTAATAGTGTAAGCAAACACACCTTTCCATATGGAGAGGAAATCCAGGTTCAAATCCTGGTAGGGATCCCATATAATTATAAGCAGCAACTCACATAATGTACATTTAAATTATACAAACAATATTTTGTGTTGTCATAGTATATGGTACTTAATATTTATATTACTTTTTTGATAAATTTTCTATCACACACACACACACACACGCACGCACGCACGCACGCACGCACACACACACACACACACACACACACACACACACGCAGTTATTGCATGTATGTTTTTTCTTTATATAATGTATCATTATTAACAGGTCACCATCATTAGCTTCACACTATATCAAATGTCAAAAACAAAGGCCCAGAACTCTGTCCTGTCAATTTACCATAATTATAACCCAGTTTTACTTTAAAAAGAAAAGGGTTTGTTTTCAACGAGTGTGAATCATTGTTTCTACTACAGAATCAAACAGCACATACCTTTTTTTACTTTATTTCTAAGTCAGGATATACGCCGTATATCTTTTTTTAAAAAGATATTTCTTGTTTCATATATATAAGGACCAAAAAAATTTGTTTCAAGTACCTGTCTAGACCACACGTTATTAACCAAGAAGTCCTTATTTTGCATACAGTTGTTTATAGAGTTTATATCTTTCAGTGTGTAAATGGAAGAACAGTCTTCTCACATGAAATTCCATTGCACTCAGCTTCTCTCTAAATTGGGCTTGGCTTGGAACAATCCTTGACCAGGCAATAAGAGCCTGGGCTAGTAGTGTGGGGGAGTATATGTTTCTTGTNGAAGCTCTTGGTTTACAGGAAACCTACACATACATATCAATATCTGCAAGTATCTGAGGCGCTGGCGCGAGTCTACAGAAAGCACAATACAGACCATACAGCACTCTTAGACGTTTTCTTGTACACCCTAAGGACAAGACGCTGACAGAAGAGGTGTGCGGCTGTGTTTACAAGATTCCGTGCACGAATTGTGAAACTGTGTATATAGGAGAAACAGGTCGCAAACTTGGTACTCGGATCAATGAGTACAAAAAAGACGCTACGAACAGCCCAAAAGTTTTCACGCGGTCGGGAACGAAACAATCGGAAACAATAGAACACTCCAGTGCGGTTACGAACCATATAGCTAGGCACAACCATGTCATTGACTGGGAGGGGTGAAAGTGATGGATAGGGAAAACAAAACCGCACTCAGAAAACTTAGGTAATCGGTAGCGATAGCGAAGGAGAGACGGGTGATGAACAGGGACGAGGGGGGCTACCAACTGAGCCCATCTACAGGCCTTTGTTTCCTGCTGGGAACCAGTCCGGCAGTAAGCCCGCCGTGTGACGTTCACTTCCCGCGAAGTCACAGTCTGATGAAGATTCACCAATGGTGGATCGAAACTGTCACGGTATTTGAAATAAACTCTTGGAATGTAAATTTAAACTGCTCAATAATTTCCAAAAACATTCCTGATGAATTTCTTTCGAGACTTGTATAAATCCAGCATTGACTTGTGGTCCAGTCCATTATGCCCATGCATTCCAGCTCCAAAAAGACTGTACAGTGCTCGCCTTGACTTACATATGTTGCCTTCAATATTCACTTCAGCAGTTTCACAGACCGATGATGTTCTGGTAATTCCTAGATGAATCGTCGAATCTACAGAATTGAGGTTTTGTTCTCCCAGTTTGAAGTTACTGTTTTGTACTGATACTGTTGTTCTTTTAAAATGTTTAATATTTTGGGCTACAGTTTAAGTAGGTTGGAGGAGGTAACGTTCTTCATTTGCGAACGTGTGGGACATGTCTATCATAAGCTGCACGTCTCCATAGTCTCTACCCATCAGACATATGTTGTTCGCGCATGCTGAACTATTGACAAGTACAGTGCCAATGCGTCCACTACGTCCAGTGTACGCTAACCTGTCTAGCAGCGGATTGACATACAGTTTATAGAGGTCCGTTGAGAGGATCCCTCCTTGTCGTACACCTTGGGATATATTGAAGGGTTCGCTCATGTGGGACTTGTACTTGATAACACTGGACGAGTTTTCGTGTAGGGATTTCAGGAGGATCCAGTGTCCGTCGCTTATACCTGCGTGGTAGAGTCTTTGCAGAAGTTGTGAGTGGTCTACCACGTCGAATGCAGATTAAGCGTCCAGAAGCACAACATGGGATGGTGTTTTCATGTCGGTACGCTCACGGTAATACTCATCAAGAATAAAGGCAGCATTAAGTGGTGAGGACCCTGATGTAAAACCACGTTGCATTGGGTTTTGCACATTCAAAATACAGATTTGAATTCTATTCCTTATGATAGTCTCTACTTTGCACAGAGCAGGAAGAACTGTTATTCCCCTATAATTGCCCACCTCTGTAGGAAGACCCTTCTTCTTGAACACTGGGGATAGAATAACTCTTTTTAAACAGGTAGGTTTATATCTGCTCTTAAAGATATTGTTTATAATTGTGAGTATACGAGTTTTTAAGGTATCTGGTCCAAATGCAATTTGCTCAATGTTTACACCAAAGATGTTTGCCGCCTTGCCTTTATGTATAGTTTTCAGGGCCTTTTTTTAAATTCATCTAATGTCAAAGGATTCACTGGGCAGTTAGATACAATGCTGGTTATGGCTGATATTTCATCTTTCACCTGGTTATGATAGGTTTCATCAAATTCTGTATTCTCTGAGTTCTTTGCTAATTGCTCGAAATGGTCTTTAAAACCTAATAGGATGCCCTCTGTTCCGGATTATCTTGTCTCACCTACGTATAAGTCTTCGACAACTTGTTTTAGAGATCCTCTTTGCCTGTTTATCAATTTATAGAAGAGTTTCTTATCACTTGATCTAGCGTCTATGATCTCTTGCTTTTGATCATTTTGTTTCTTAGCTGTGCTTAGTCAGCACAACCGTCTGAATTCCATTTTAGCCTGCTTTCTTTCAGCAAATGTTGGGTCATTTTTACTTCCATTTTCTTTCCACTGTTTATTTATTGCTCTCAAGTTCTGAAGGGACTGCGAGATGTCCGAGTTCCATACGGCTAATTTGGGCTTTGTATTTCTAAGACGTTTCTTTTCCCCTTGTACTGCAGTTGCTGCATCACGCTTTAAGTTACAAATTTCAGTAGATGCCTTCTCTATCGAAAGTGTCGTATCAGTGTCCGCTTTATCAAGCATAGAGGCGACGAGTTCAGCGTAAGCTTGTTTGTCCAACTTATCCCACTTTACACTAGCCACAGTAGAAGTTTAAGTACTTTTATATTCACGATAGTTTATCTGTCAGTTTGAGTTTTATGGTAGCTAGAATTGGCACATGGTCAGACACATTTGACACTACTGGGAAGATTTCTTTTTTCCTATGCAGAAAACTGTCTCACTTCGTTGTTAAGAAATAGTCTATTTGAGATTCAGATTGCCCACTTGGGTAAAAAAAGTGGATCCTACACACGAGAACTCTAACTCGAACTCATCAATGAAGTTGTTAAAGTAGGAGCGTTTCCTATCAGAAGCTTGCACACTAAGGTCGATATTTAGATCTCCTCCTATCAAGATGTAATGAGTGTTTCTATACTTGGAGGCAATTTCAAACAGTTCATCAACAACTCCACAGAAATCATCAGTATTAGTACTGTACCCACGACAGGGCATGTAGACACATACAATGAGTGTTTTAATCTTACAAGTGTTCCTGTCACAGATTTCCACTCACTGAATACGTTCTGTTCCTTCTTGGAGGGGTTTAACGAAAATACTTAACGATTTATCCCATAGTATGGCCACACCACCATAGCCGCGGGGTAATTGGATTGGTAACAAGGGGTCTTTAAAGTCTGCACCTTTACCTATGTAGTCCAATTTATTAGAAATTGCACCAAGGAGCACAATTTCTATTTAGAAAAGCCATTGTTCTTGAAACAGTATTATTTGGCACTTTTTAGACATATCTAGGATAGCTTGTGTAGACGCCCTTGCAGTTACAGGAGCTCACCCTAAATAACATGTGGTCTTTATTTGTTAAGTTTTCAAGTCGTTTGAGGCTGTTCGACGAAAATTTAGGGGTCTAGAGGTAGGACTATCGAACGTTTGCTGTCCCTCAGGTGATTTACTGTTGTCACGAGCTGGTGAAGAATGACCACGGTTAACAACCAGCAGCTCACATCTGGCACTGCTTGACGACAGAACACTACCTGGCGGAGGATGACCACGATTATCAACCAGCAGCTCACATCTGGCACTGCTTGACGACAGAACACTACCTGGTGGAGAATGACCTCGACTATCAACCGGCAACTCACATCTGGCACTGCTTGACGACAGAAAAAATACCTCGTGGAGAATGACGGACTATCAACCGGCATCTCACATCTGGCACTGCCTGACGACAGAACACTACCTGGTGAAGAATGACCATGAGTATCAACCGGCAGCTCACATCTGTCACTGCTTGACGACAGAACACTACCCAGTGGAGAATGACCACGGTTAACAACCAGCGGCTCACAACTGGCACTGCTTGACGACAGAACACTATCTGGTGGAGAATGACCAATAGTAACAACCGGCAGCATACATCTGGCACTGCTTGACAGACAGAACACTAGCTGGTGGAGAATGACCATGATAAACAACCGGCAACTCACATCTGGCACTGCTTGACGACAGAACACTACCTGGTGGAGAATGACCAAGAGTAACAACCGGCAACTCACATCTGGCACTGCTTGACGACAGAACACAATACCCGGTGAAGAATGGCCACGATTAACAACCGGCAGCTTATATGGGGCACTGCTTACCGGATGATCACTTCCGGGAGACGCATGGTGACCGTTATCAGCCCGTATGGTACAAGCAGCACTGGTTACTGATTGGGTTCGTACCTTCGTATGAGGATACACTGGGATGCTTTCATACACCGGGTGACCAGGTGGAGGTGTGTGTAGTGGAGGGGGCCATTTATGGGTTTGCGGGGGAATAAAATAAGCTGGTAATGGGGGTGTGGCATGAAAGAGGGGGTCTCCTGTTAGCAGACCTGCATCTGAAGTAGTAGCTCCAGGAGCCCGTGTATATGCAGTACTAGATCTGGGTGTACAGGAATCATCTCGAGAGATTGTTTGTTGGTCGTTTTGTAACACACTGGCAACGAGGTCGACTTTCTTTTGTATTTCACTGAACACAATATCTGAGATTTTATCATGAAGTGTCTGACAGCTTGTTACAAACTTGCTACTGGCGCCTCCTAATTGATCGAAATTACTTATATATATGTAAGAGGTGGCGTCACGATTTCGCTTCCCACTGGGTGATTTTCAGGTGTTCGTGGAGTACATGGGTGATTTTCATTTTCAAGCATGGACATTCTCCTGTTTAACGTTTTGATGGTCAGGTTCATTTCATTATTTCTATTTTCAAGTTTTTTCACCAATGCTTCCAGCTTGGAGTTATCTTTCTGAGTTGCATCCAACTGTTTTTGTTTAGATTTGAGTTCAGCCCCCAATTTACTGAGCCTAGCTCCATGTATCCGGATTTTATCCGACCTCAGGCACTTTTCACAACTCTGGACTGGCGTTGGCTGCTCACCTGAGTTCAGAACTGATTTCCAGCCCGTCGGAGGGTCAGGGATACTAGGGGGTGGGGAACCATCCTGACGTCAGTTGGTGGTATCACTGGAGTTATCAGCACCATTTATGGGAGAAGCAGGACTTTTACTTGTCATGTTAATCTGGGATTGGTTTGCGGCACACAGGGTTCAGATCACACTACCATTTCTGTATACACATGCCATGTGACAGGTACCCAGACAACTATCACATGCTTCACTATTGTCTGTGATGAGGTTATCGCAAGCTACACAGCGATCATCCAATTCTTCGTCAAGAATATCTTGTGCAAATGTTTAAGAACGGGGAGGGGGTGGACATAACGTGGGCTGGGAGGATACACAGAGCTTGCATTTGTATTGTTTGTTCTTATTGTTCTTATCTTCATTATATTCTATTTCAATTTCTGACAGTTTTTCACATCTGTAATGTATCCGATGGTTACCATATGTGCAAATGGTACTCCTAGTTTTACATTTCCTATTACAGCTACGGCACATGTCAGAAGATTTCTCAGAGTTCTTGTTCAGAGCCTTTTCTACTTCAGATTGCAATATTCTGTTTATGTACTCAAAGCTTAACCACAAGCAGACTGGGCACCTTGAACCATAGAGTGGAGTTTGGGAAGGTCAACTTCGATGAATCCCTGCGTACCTTTTCCGTTTACCAAACACCTGCTAGTTGTAGGATAGATGTTAAGAGTATAGGAATGTTCGGTAGAATCAGTACACTGAACACGGATGGTGTACTGTGTGATAGCAACATGCTTTTTGTCCAACAATTTTTAATATCTATCGAGCGGTTAGGTCCTTTAATGGAGTAATACTGGAGCATGGCACATTTTAGCAGTTCAAATGTTGCGAGATCTGCCTCAATGACAATGTTTCCTCGTTTATAGTTGATGTCGAGGGATATATTTCTTTTAGCAGCATTTAGTTTCTTGATAATGGCAGAGTTAACATTCAGGGTATAGGGCCGCGCTTCTGTATCTATGGTTGGAGCTTCTGAGGGTCCTACAGGGACAAGTGAAGCCATGATATGTCGGCCACAGGGGATAATAAGGACAAATTGTTCACTTTGTTTTGTGAAACCAGGGACTTCTTGGCTGTCGCAGTAATAAAGCCTTAAGATAAGCACGTGTAAGCGGCTAAGTTAAAGCAACATCTCTTTAGTAAAACACATTATAGGACGCACAACAAATGGTAGTGTTAAAAAGTCATAAGATAAGCACGAGTATGCGGCTAGTTAAAGCAACATCTCTCTAGTAAAACACATCACACACACGGAACGCACAACAAATGGCAGAGTTAAAAGTCATAAGATGAGCACGAATATGCGTCTAGTTAAAGCAACATCTCTTTGGTAAAACAGATCACACACACATATATAATTTCCTTTGTTTCCAGGATTTTCTTTAAATAAAACGCTAGTGCTCTAAAATATGTCTATAAACACTTTGCACACGTATAAAAGACTACATAAAACACAGTTTGCAAATATTAAGACACAAACTAAAACCATAAAACCCAGTAAACAATGTTTTCTTAACAGTTTTTAACACAACATTCCGCCACAAACGACCTTCACCATGTCCATTTTTGCATGGTGCATGGATTTTGCAAATCCGACAAGGGCAAATACTCCGACAAATATTCATTTTATGACTTTTCTTTTTTCGTCATTCGTGGTTTACAGTCCCTTAAATAGAGTAATTAATCAGATTTTTTTCCACCATGTTTTATTTCCATGCTGCATATACGTACATATACAGTATGACATATAGTGTAATAATAAATGCAATCAGAGATTAATTAATCAGATTGATAAATGTAATTAATCAGATTTACATCAGATGAAAATAGAATACTTTCAACCAGGTTATTTTTCATACAAAGAAACAGGATATACCAATGGTAACTTGATTCACGTTTATCACGATTAAAAAAAGACATCACATATCTCGCAGTCAATTTTTAAAGAACGTGCCATGTGTTGTGGTACATTAAAAGAAACCATCATTTGTTTGTGAAAGTTTTAATTGCGCAGACCACTTAAATATGCTGATGATTTAACGGACTGAATTTATGAGAGACGAAACAAGTATTTATTGTGCCTTTTTATATATATACCCCGGCGTTCAGTAGACGCCATGCAATACATTTAAGTTACAAAACCCCCTTTAAGGACAATGCGGGGAATCACGAGGTCAGAGTTGAGAAAAAATGGCCGCCGATCTCTCGCTTCGATGCCGAAATTGAGTGTTCAAACAGGTACATCTACCTTATTACCTACTTGTTTTAAATCGGATGACGCCTAAGATAGGGCCAGTCGGAAGCGGTTTCAGCGAGTATCAACCGTTTTCCTTTGTTTGGTATGAGTGTGGAGAATACTCATGGAATATTTCGCGATTTCCTGAACTGTCAATTGGCATTGAACACGGCAAAAATAATATCAATGTTTTCACACTGATTTGCACTGTTCAAGTACCAGTTGTTCATGTGGACTCATTTTGGTTGACAAAAATGGATAAATCGTTTGCTCATGGCGTTATTTTCAAGGTAAACTTGAGTTTCGATATGTTTTGACGATTGATATTGAGCACGGACATGGCCCTTATACACGGACAACTTCTTGAACAACGCACATGTCAATGAATACCGTTTTCTCCGCCCAATAAGTCTAAAACAACCTCGCATTGGCATGTTCTGGTACATGTAGCGATACATATTTAATGTAAAGGCACTGTAAATGTTACTTTTGTACACGAAATTGGCTATCTGGATCGTCAAAATTTTATTTTCAATAGGAATTGTATTGCTAGCCTGTGTAGCTGCGTTTTGTTATGGTTTGCGAGTATTTGAAATGTTGTTTTTCCTCCAGACAGTTTTATTAATATTTTTTTGGATTGCTGTTTTTGCTTGAAGAAATCCTTTCAGGATATTGTCATTNTGGCCTCCATCTCCTCCTACACTATTAGCACTAGAACCTTGAAACTTACACACATGGTAGCTATGATCATATGTGCGACGTTGACGGTGACGGAATTTTAATCTGACCCCTGGGTCAAAAGTTATGGGTAAATAAATGTGTAACGTGGGTAAAAAAACTCATTTTACTAACAACATGCGACGCACATGATAATAACTTTTGACCCAGGGGTCAGATCTCAAAATTCGAAATAGTGCATCGTCGCACATATGCTCATTGGTACCATGTGTGTAACTTTCAAGGTTCTTGTGCTAATAGTGTATGAGGAGATACTGGAGAATGGGGGTTGGGGTGGGGCCGGGTCAGAGATTTTCACTCATTTTTTTAGGTTATTTTACATTAACTTCTTCATTTCTACACCGATTTACTTCAAAATGATACTGAACATCTCTTATGACAATACGGTCAATCTCAACTTTGCATGGCCCCATTACCAGCCGTGAGGCGCTCCGACCACAAAGACCAGGCCCACAAAAAATTTTGTTTTAACATAACTTATTCATTTATTCACCAATTGACTTCAAATTAATACTGAACATCTCTTATGGCAACACGGTCTATCTCGACCATCCACGCCCACATTACCCACCCCAGGGCTATTGATAAAGGTAAAGGCAGCTTGGTTCCCGTCCTCTTTCAAATTTATCGAGAGGTGCACGGGTACTACTTGCCCGTTCCCCCACATTTTTTTTTCGTAGCAAACATTGTTCGTACCCAATTTGTTTTCCTACCCAAATGTTTTTTCGTTCCCAATTTTTTTCGTACCCAATTTTTTTTCGTACCCAATTTTTTTTTCGTACCCAACTTTTTTTTTCATACACAATTTTTTTTTGTACCCACATTTTTTTCCGTACCAAAATTTTGTTTGCACTCTAATTTTGTTTTGACATTTTTTCGAACACAAATTGTTCGTACCCACATTTTTTTCATACACAAAATTGCCTTTTTACTGTTTCTTCTTCATTTCTACACCGATTCACTTCTAATTCATACTGAACTTCTCTTATGACAATACGGCCAATCTCAACAATGCATTGCCCTGTTACCAACCCTGAAGCGCCCCGCCCACATAGACCACGCCCACACAAAAAATTGTTTTAACATAACTTCTTCATTTATTCACCAATTGACTTCTAATTAGTACTGAACATCACTTATGACAATACGGTCTATCTCGACTATCCATGTCCACATTACCCACCCCGGGGCCCCACCAACATAGGCCTTGCCCAGCCGAAATTGCTTTTTAATATAAAATCTATGCGGCGTGGGGATACGCGTCGGCCTCTGCCGCGCAAACTCTAGTTAACTTTTACATTAAAACTTAAAAAACCACTGTATTTTGAAATAATTTTACATATATATTCATGGGTGAACTCCTGCCATTGATTTTTTATTATTCTAATTTATATTTAAAACCAAATTTAATGTTGATTATTTCATAGTATAAATGTCAAGTTTGGATAAATTTATTACACGTATTATTGATTTATCAAAGCCACCAAACAGAATGTAGAAAAATATTTTAGCTTTGTACGCGTATATTAAAAACTTTCCTGATCAGATTTTTCAATCATTTCATAATGCTTTTGAGTGACAATGATAAATAAAGTAAAGTCATTTTATTAGCTAATAAATACGACCATTATCATATTCATTATATAAGTATAAAGGTATTTTAATCAATTTACAGAAAAGACATCAAACACCCGTCTGTGACACCGATGGCCGTGACATCTACTCATCTGATCAGCTATGATCATGATCATGACATCATGCCACTGGTTCTGGCGAATTGCCGTTATTCGTTTGAAGTAGGAACCCAAACCAATATAGAGTATGATTTCGATAGAATGGAGCGACAGTTAATGGACAGGCTTCTCAACTCAAAGTCCAAGATTGAAATCCACAAATTCCTTCAGGTATATTAATTATCATATATGATTTATTTGTTATAATTACAACAACGATGTATTGGTCAGAAAAAATACCTTAATAAGAAATACTGCTTTGTTTACATTTCAGATGGATCTTATGGTCTACAGAGCAGAGATGTCGAATAACTCTGTCTTCAAACGGCTTAATGAAATAATTAAACAAGTAAGCTTCAAATGATGTATTTTATACACTGACATACACAAAAACTGAATGAATTTTCATTAAAATCACATTTGTGTCGAGCCCTATTGTCGCCAGTTTCAAATAGTTGTTACAATGACAAATCGGTGTATCTGCGTGCCTTCGTATGTGTGCATTCGTGTGTCTGACGTAACTTCATCATTTATCATATGCTTAAATATAATGATAATAATACACAATCATATGATGACGATGTGTCGTGTGCGATGCTAGTGTCACAAGCTCATCTTCAAGGTCAAATATCAGTGCTTATAATATGCATATTTTATAGTTAACTCTGTTGGGAGAATGTGTTACGAGAATACCTTTGCCCCGATCAGGTCAAGGAAACTCTGCCATTTTAAAATAATTACATAACGAAAGACACGACAAACATGTATGTACAAGACTAGCCATGTTGTGTTACCTTTAACTTTGAAGTCATATCAACATTTCAGGAACCTCTGAGCTTTACATTGCGTAACCAAATAATAGAGGAATTCTACAGCGTGGCTGATGCGTGTAAATCGATTGGCAATTTAGACATTACAATAAGTTTCTTGCAAACTATTGGAGGTGATCCAAACATGTCGCTGACAACATTCATGGAGAATACAATACAGATGAAAAACCCCGTTCATGGACAGAAGGTATAGTTGTAATAGTCTAATATTCAACTGGCTGTTCTTTCAGAACGTTTAAGAAAAGTTGTTGACATGCAGCTTCATGGTCTGATTATTATCCAAAATACTGACAGCAGCTATAAAAGATATTTTAATATTGACACAATATATCAAAACGTTTACAGTATATACTATACTTAGTTATAAGTGATAGTGATAATAGAAAACATACGAATGTTGTTTTTGTGTATTGGATTTTATCCGACGAGTTGAAGAAAAATTTCCCCCGGCGTGCAATCCACGCCTTTCGGGTAAGAGTCGGATGAACTCAAGTACACAAATAAACTTAAATACGAATCTATGTATTCTACCTTGTCATTTAAAACTTTTTTTATGTTTTGACAAAAACAATAATAGCTTTAAATTGTAAATTACAATACCAAAACCGCATTAGATTAACTGAATTATTATTGCGTAGTAATATCAAAGTAGTTGTGATCTTCTCCGGTTCAGCCATTCAAAATGATCCTTAACAATTCAATGAAAAAGAAGTTTAACAAGACAAAATATCACTATATGCCGTATTAAAAAAAATATCATCATGCCCTATCTTTCATGTTTTACTAGCAAAAACAAGCTTTTTAAAATACAAATACTCGTTTCATTAAAACAAAGGACTTAAATCAAACACGGTTCCCTTTTCAAAATGTGTTCATTCTTTATTGATCTCCGCCTAAATTGTTCTTTTAAGTGTAGAAACCATTCTTCTTTTATACCAAATGATAAAATATGACATTTCTGCAGTGAAATATCAGCAGTGAAAAGAACAAAATTGTTCTTTTCACCGGTGAAAAGAACAAATTTTCGGAATTTCTGTTTCTATTTTTAGATTATCATATCAAGATGTACTTCCCTTGTTTATATCCTTGTTTATATGTTTTTCTATGATCACGAGTAAAAATAAAATCGATTATCCACCGAATCCAACATATTTTCTTTTAATTTTATGTTTTTTTTACCGTTTATTTACATTGTAAAAGAGTTTAACTGAAGAATGTCCCTGTAATAATGACTTCATTTCGTCAACAAATGACGTCAAAAATGACGTCATTTCAATGTATTGAGGCAGCCACGGGAGAGAGGGTCACTTTTCAGCGCCACTCGTGAAAATATATTTTCTATGATCACTCGTGTAATAACAAACGATCTTACACTGACATGAACAAATATCCTCTATTTCTTTAACATTTACAAAATTCCAATGACACACTAGCAAACTAGCAATACTAGCTCTCGTCACCAAAGTGTTTTATAGAATAAAACGTAAATGTCTATTTTCGTAAACTTCTATGTTCTTACATGTATTAAATTCCATGATGAGTTGTAAATCCGATCACGAAACCATCGATACCTTTCTAAAAATATCATTCTCTTTTATGCATTTTGAAACAGTTCGCGTAAGTTTTGGTGGATATAGTAGTGTTTATACACTCTTAAAAATTAAACTTACTCAGCAAATAAATTACTCTTTAAATTGTACGTCAATCCTGCTAAAGGATATCTGTTTATGTCACATTTTAATGTATACAGTGGTTCAAACCATCACTTCAAATGACAAAATGCCACGAAAAGCGCATCCTTTAATTAAATGATTTAATCATGTTTAAGTTATTATGCCATTTAGCACGCACGTAGAAATGTGCGCTTTATTGATCATTAAGTAAACAGTAGAACAAAATACATGGATTATTGGCTGATTTGGCTTGATAACCAATGTTTTTTTATTCCTATACTGTCACTACAATAATTCGTGAATTGTATAAATAATATTTATGTATTCCAATTCATTCATTAATGGGTATTGCCTTACTCACAACAAAGATTGACTTAAGGACGTATGCTGCAGTTTCAATGCAAATTTTCTTGTACCTAGAATTTGATCATGTTTGGTATTTAGCTAGAACCATCTGTTGCGGATAGAAAAATAAAGTAAAAAACATGGGTCACCAGGGTTATTATTTTTTTATTCGCTCTTAAACAACATACCTATTTTAGCATAAGTATAAATTAAAAATAAGGCAAACACACCCAAATCGTGTAAATTAGTGATAAAACTGTTGAAAAAAACTTATATCTCTCTCTCTGTTTGTAAAATACTTATTTAACTTTACTGCAAATTCATAAAAAAAACATATATGGATTTTTCGGGGCATTAATTCATGAAAAACAACAACAACAGAATTTCACATATAAAAATCAGTTCCATGCATGTTACTGTTATTATTATTATTTAAGTGTTTCCCATACCTAGATTTTGTCCAAACTTACCCAAATGTTTTATTATTTATTACTTTATAAAAATATAAAAAGAAAAACAAAGGTCACCAGGGTCGTTTGTTAACAATCGAAGTTTATCTGCATGTAGTAAAATACAATTAACAACAAATCAAAACAATATACAAGGAAAAGTTTGTAACACAAACTAGTAAATGTATGCCAAAGCAAAAGTAGAATAAAATTTAAATAAATCACAAATAATGTGTATCCAGATCAGTACAAGTAGGTTAATACAGCATCCTAAACAAGATGTGAGCAATACATTTAAAGGGGCATATCAACGGTATTATTTGTTATTCTTAACATGACTTGACCATTGTTTGGCTTTATGAAAATGCAAAAGAAGATTTCATTTTAATCAAGACCCAAATAATTAATAATATGAATCGAGATCAGTAAAAATAGGCAGTATCCAACTAAAAACTAGATGTATATAAGACACTTAAAGGGGTACATCAACGGTATTAATTGCAATTCTTTACATGACTTGACCAATCACGGCATTCCATTGTTTTGCATAAATGTATCTTTAAGCAGTTATATATTATTGGAATTAGTAAGAAAATTAATACACAAAACAATATAATACACACAGTTAGTATACGATTTAACCATAATCCAACAAAAGTAATTATATTATTTGAAAACATGTACACACTACTAAAACGTTTGCATGTGAATAGAATTAAAACAGAATGCAATATGAAGAATGCAAGGTGTGCGTATATGTTAACCAATCATTCACTACATGTACATGCACTTCAGTATCTTTCATAAGTGTATTGGAAATTATTATAACATATTAGTTTTTGATACGCCATTTTAATGTTATAATACTGAAATCAATATTGATTTTTTTAAGTCTACATTGACTGACATTTTTTTTAAGTAAATCATACATTTTTAGGACATTTTGATAAGTTGTGATTATTTTGTTTGTTACTCATAGAATTATATATATGTTTGTAGTTTGCTAACAAAGATCGACAGTGTTGTTAATTTTTCATTAAATATAACGCCTGTTTCAATTAATGTGTTAACGTCACAAACAATTCCATACAGACCAATATTGAGCACAACAGTGAAAAACCTTTGAAAAAAAAAACGTTTTCTCTGTAATAATGTATAACTATGATTTATATATATATTTTTGTTTTATTTTCAACATAAAAAGTCCCAAAAGTGATATAAAACAAATACTTGGCATTATCAAGTTCCAGCATGCTACACGTGGTTGCATGGCGCGTCTTTATTAGTTCAATTTTTCATAAACTATAAAGAATTATTTAACAATATTTAGGTAGAATGGTTTAGATGTAGGGCAAACGTTCGTTTTCTTTAATGTGATTTGTGTTTTATAAATGTGTTGCACGTGCGGTACCCGCATGTTTTCAAATAAATTGCTTAGCGATCGGACAGACTGAAATTGTGTTGTTGTTCATCTTTTTTTTAAGGGCTAAAAAATCATAAACAAAACATTTTTGTTCTAATCAAATTTATCAAAGAGAAATATGATATGCGAACGAAACACACAATACTATTCGCGTGTATCTATTTGCACGTCGAGCAAGANTTTAATCATTTGCCTTTGCTTCATAATAGTTGATTTATTGGTGTTTTCCCAATATTTGATATCCATCTCCTTTTGATGCGAAAATCCGAAAACGCATACACTTATTGCGCAACCGGTGTTACAGTATCCGAACACGCATACACTTATTGCGCACCCGGTGTTACAGTTAAAACAACTTTGCGTGAAACTAAACTGCCGCCTTCGTCTTTAAAAGCCTCATTATAAATATCCAAATACTATACCACTATTTAAAGCTTATAGGAATGTCGAAAGTCGCGCTTCAGGGTATTCGTTGCATAAAGTGATGGCTTGTGTTTGTTGATAAGAACAAACAATGTGAATGGGAAAAATCTGTACAATACTTCTTTAATCCACTTGTATGATGGACAAAGTCAGAAAACATTTTATAGTTAGCACCATTGCCCTAAATCTTGTAGGAGATATTTGTTTGGTATGCAAATGACTTAGGTAAGACATCAATATATTGAGTAATGCTTCCTATGTTAAGACTTAAAGGATTGTAAAAGCCACCATGGAGCATGAAAGTATGGGTATCTGTAGTAATTGATTTGTAGCATGGAAGTTAAATCCTGCGATTTCAATTATTACTATAAAAACGTTGACAACAATGAGCTGACAGAAGACAACAAATGAAGGCAACGCATTAAATAAAGGTGTATGTTTAAAAAAGAAAGACATGAAATAAATACATAAAAAATGTAATTGACAATTCCCTTGCCTGATATATTATAACAGGATCTGGCAGTAACCTGTTATTCTCTATATACTTGTCAACATCATAAAATAAATTAATCCCATTTCTTACAGGTTCATTAATATTGTTGTTACGAATGGAGTTGTAATTGCTTACGTGACATTGTGGGATTGTACAAAGATTTGCAACAAAATCCACCATGTGATTTAGATTTTGATAACTTCCGGGTAAACACGGAAAAATATGTTTTCATAGAATACTATCCCTACAGACAAACTTTGTAATTCTTTTGTTAGGTAAACAAAAACAACACACAAAGCCCTACATTGGCAAAAAGCAGGAAGTGTATCCGAAAATTTACAATGTTGATGTTTGCTACTGTATTGAGTATTATGTACGCTGAGCTTAATGTACACTGTTCAAAGGGAAATAAAATGCTGTAAAATATCGTTTCGTCCACTAAATAATGCTGGTTTAAACTTAATTTCAAAATAGAAGTATTTTCTATCGCACAAATGGGTTTAAAAAGCAATGCGTAACGGTAGTCACAACTCAAAGTCCTTTTACTCTGAAGCGACGTCAGCGCCATATGGGCCTCGTTCCCAGCTATAATTATACTTGTTTTTTTTATAGTTTTTTCTTAATATTTATGCTTTTGGTCGTGTAGATAAGGTTCGTATAAAGCACTACTCCCCTGATAATGATTCCGACGTTTAATTATTTATATATATAACGCTACTTCAGTTTGATTCTTCTCCGTATATGCACTGGTGTCATTATTCAGCCGTCAGAGGTTGTTTGCATTAGAATCAATTTTGTTTTGTGTGGGAAATCTGTTTGATGCCTTTACATATATTGTATTGCGAACTTGATACTTGAAAACACAAAATCAATTCATTCTGTAAACATTGTATTCGTATTTCACAAAGCTATCCCATAAAGAGTTGTATTTATTTTATCGACAACTGCGACACATGGGAAGTGTTTTGTTAAATCAATATCCTTTATCGTGAAATACTAGCTGACGGTAACAGGAATTACATCCCTGAATATGGAGGCCATTATGTCGATATGTGTTAACATTATTATATTTGAAAATGTTTGTTAATATGACTGTTATTAAATGAAGGGTATCTCTGCGGTAATTAGCTTATGAACCTGTCAGTAAAGTAATTTTGTCTCTGGTTTATTTACATCTAAAACGAGGTTGCAATCGATATAAAAATCAAAATACAAAACGCCTATCCACGTACGATATATTGAATATATATTCGAGACACTGTTTCGAACACTGAAAAAGCTTGTTCAAGCATAGGTAAAATCTAAGCTGAACTCTTTAGAAATATGTACTACTTTCGATGATAACATATATAACATAAATTCCAGAAACGAACATAGGTATTATCATCGATCAAACGTGGTACATTTCTGTTTTATTTTTAATATATAAGCAAAATTTTATTCAAAAATCTCAAAGATATCAAATAATGGCGAATTAATATTTATGATTTATCTTTTCATTATAAATTATATATGAATTGCGGTTGTGTTTTGTACAACTTTACATAAAATTTATTCTTTCACTCAGTTTTTGATGGGATGGTATTCCATTTTAAGAAAAATGCTTTCAAATACATAAATAACGCAATTAATTAATCGACATGGTACGTGCGTACAATGAATTCTCTATTTGCCATATAAATT
>VMBQ01012451.1:9646-20084 GCA_007657795.1 Dreissena rostriformis | reverse complement strand
GTTTTTATTTCATTTTTCATATAGTATTTGTTTGTAGTACTTGAATATAAATTTTGAGCAAAAGTTATTAGATGCAAAAAATCAGCAAAACTGCAGCAACACCCCTTAAATACAAGAAGTTTGGGTTTGTTTAAGATATAACCTGTATAACGACATTTACTTTATAAATAAGTGTGAACAAACTGTAGTTGATAGATGGCAACATTGAGCTTTTTGTAAATAATTGCCCAACCAATCTCTTTTATCTTTGTTTGAAATATTGTGTCATTTCTCTACAAAAGGCATCATGGATATCACAGCGTCGCTTTTTTCCTTTGCATTTTTCGACTACCGTAATTACTCCAAGTTTTCGGACAATCTAAATTTTCGGACACCCCCGTTTTAAGCCAAAATAATTATTTTTTCGGGCACACTGGCTTTTGTCCAAAATTAAGGACTCTAAATATTCGGATAGTTTATTTTACAATGCTATTTTACCCGTAATCTGCCCTGTTGCGCTTATCTGGTGACACTCCGAGCATGCGTATTTACAATCGGATTAAGGTAATACGACCTCGCAGACGAATGCCTAAGGGCAATGGACAATTATAAATTTGCGTTATTGGGTAAATTACGATGTATAGCGGTAACAGATAATTGCTTCACCCATCAGCTTAAAGTGAAACATACATAAAACTATTTAATACTATACGGGGTGGTATTGTACAAGCACGTGATATTATTCGTTAAAAAATTGACGCTATACACATTACACACCCGTATTAGATCGTAAATGCACTATTTAAAGAGTGTCTCTTCATTTTCAAACACACTTATTTTTTTCTCTAAATTTTTGGAAACCTGAATCTTTCGAATATTTGGTTTATCTTAATTTTCGGACACGGAACAAATTTAATTATTTTTAAATGTCCGAAAACTTAGAGTAATTACGGTAATCATACCAAATTGACGTTTTTGTTTAAGCTCTGAAATCGACAGTGTGGCTTGTCACAGCTCCGTGTGAAAGTGTGTAACTACACGCCATCCCCAACTGTCATACCAAAATTAGACAAAAATCTAGTGTTTTAATTCCGTTTCCGCTGAAAGAAGAACACAATAGCGGCACACTTTAAAGTTACATTCGTGAAATCACGAATACTCATGAAATATAAATAAAATTACTGATTATTTTTAACGAAGAAAACGAACGTTTTCGTAAATGTCCACAAAACTTGAATGACATAATTAGTAATTACTCACCCCCGTTCTCGGTTAAACACTGATTATATGTAAACTTTATTTAGTGATATAGAGCACTTTGTAATCTGGGGCGCTTACGAATGCATTGAATATAAACAATCGTTTCCTATGCACCACGAGAAAGTTATAATACCAGTAGCTAGAACTGGTATTCAGACATCACAAATAAGTCCACAGATTACATTGCAATTAAGGCCGCTACCAATTTGAACGGAAAAATTACAACTTACAGGTAAAACTTGTGAACAAAAATCTATTCCAACTATACTCAGAGCGATTACTTTTTATAACTACTTATATTATATAATAATAATGATATGATGGTAGGAGCATAATTAATCATACACCATCGCTTTGGTCATTGAACATTTTCAGGTGAATTAATTGAATGCGCATATTGAAAAAGAAAAAAAGAGTAAAATAATTGTTCCATTGTCGTTTATATGTAATTTAATCTTCGTGTACTTTGAAAAGCTTAATGAACAAAACAATATGACTTTATTCTTTCTGCGTTGACGTTTTCTTCCCAAAACATTTGTTCTAATAATATATCGGCTTATTTCTATAAAAAAAAATGAATGGAAAAAGGCTGCTGAGGACAATTCAGTTACTTCGGGTCCAATGTGAGCGGTCTATAGCATTTGTCCTCTTGTTTTTTTTTCATATTAAAACGACTAAACACCTTAAATACTCCAGTCTTAACTATAGTGTAACAACTCAGCATTTCAAATGACAATTTGAAAGCAAAATACAATTTAGCCGTATACAGATTAAGCAAAATGCCGACATAAACCAACAATGGAAGAAAATCGCATTAAGACTTGTATTGGGACGAAAAAGCCAGTGACCGGTAGCTGTCTGCTTTAATTGGGCGATATTGTATTNACTTTATTCTTTCTGCGTTGACGTTTTCTTCCCAAAACATTTGTTCTAATAATATATCGGCTTATTTCTATAAAAAAAAATGAATGGAAAAAGGCTGCTGAGGACAATTCAGTTACTTCGGGTCCAATGTGAGCGGTCTATAGCATTTGTCCTCTTGTTTTTTTTTCATATTAAAACGACTAAACACCTTAAATACTCCAGTCTTAACTATAGTGTAACAACTCAGCATTTCAAATGACAATTTGAAAGCAAAATACAATTTAGCCGTATACAGATTAAGCAAAATGCCGACATAAACCAACAATGGAAGAAAATCGCATTAAGACTTGTATTGGGACGAAAAAGCCAGTGACCGGTAGCTGTCTGCTTTAATTGGGCGATATTGTATTATCATAACACCAGAGCCTCTATTAAACACGTCCAGTGAGACATTTATTGCGAGGTAAGAACTTTAATTCACATACACGTCACAGGCCGTATCATATCCCCAAGGCTGTCTACCATCCATTAGTAAAGCCAGAATGCAGTTAACGAACACTCTATGGACACAGTGCGCAATTCAGTATTCGTAATGACCTCAATCACATTTCGGTAATGCGGTAACATTCAAACAACTATTATTAACCGAAGATTAAATTATTGCGTCTGAGAAGTGCCCTCGAATCGCTATTGTCACTATACACTGTGTAAAAGCTATATTTTAAGCCGATTTCATATTTTTGTATGTGAGGGTACTAAGTAATTGTTTACGCCACATTAAGGCGCGGTCTCTGTTATCAGCTGATTTTATCTGTTGTAGTGCTCTCGGTTATTTTTCAGTTAACAATGTACGTCGTACGAAATGGTATAACATTTGCTTGATGTTTAGTTAATGAGAATCCTTTATTCGGGTATGGAAGTTTCGCATATCATATTCCTGTGAGATTCGTGGGCAATCAGTATTTTAGTTGACCGCGTGGCCATTGACTACTAGAAGGCGATTGGCATGTCAATGGCGGGGATATTTACGCACAAGAGAACAATGACACGACCGCTAAAAAATTATCGAATAAATCGTCTTCTAGTATTCACCTTACCGAATCTCAGATGGCGAGTGAAAAGTGATAAGTGCAGATCATAACTAGTATGGTCAATAGATCTTTAGAAATCATTGGCGGCGGAAAGGTAAACATAATCCGTGCATTTGAAGACGTAAAGAAAATCCATGCATTTGAAGACGTCAAGAAAATCATTTTAATTTTGTTTTGTGTTACGGAAGTGTCAGCTTTCTCAGCATATAAACCACATATTGTTCAAAAATATGACGTAACATATTTATTAAATAATATGATGAGTAATCTCTGTTCAAATTTAGGTATTATAACATATATGTAAGATAATAATATTTTATCATTATTATTTTTATTATTATTATTTTTTATTATTATTATTATTATTATTATTATTATTATTATTATTATTATTATTATTATTATTATTATTATTAATATTATTATTATTATTATTATTATTATTATTATTATTATTATTATTATTATTATTATTATTATTATTATTATTATGATCATCATCATCATCATCATCATCATCATCATCATCATCATCATCATCATCATCATTATTATTATTATTATTATTATTATTATTATTATTATTATTATTATTATTATTATTATTATTTTTATTATTATTTTTATTATTATTTTTATTATTATATCATTCTCATTTCATGACAATTCATATTTATGAAAAGGGAAAAGTAGGATCAAACAAGGTGAATGTACGTTGAAAAAGAATCATAGGAGAACGTTGTATCTTTCTTTGACATTTTCCAACTTAATTATTTCTAACTTGTTTTTACTCACTGGCAAGTTATTTGGTGTTATAAATTATAATACAGACTATATGTTGCGACTATCCCATGCTATTTCTATTCGCTCATAGCTGAAAATTAAACATTTTTAAAGAAGGGAAATGCTTTTTTTCGAGAAGGAAAATGCTTGAGTATACATGGATAATAACAGTGTTGGATTGAAATGTATCACCCATCATGGTCTCTGCAGACAGATAATATGTTGTGCCTAAAATGAAGCTCTCAGTTGAATAGAGATTGGAGAGTTAATTGATAACCGATTTAAATAGAACCGAAAATCAGACCTTTATTTTAAAATTATCAGATTGTTTCACTTGTTGTGCATTAACTATAGATGATAACAATATAGAATAATATTAAATGTACTGTTTATGGATCTACTCAGAAGGCAGAAATCGAAGATGAAAATTTGGACAAGCATCATCGTGGTTATGGTTGATACATATATATTTGTGCTTCGCTCTGTGAAAAGGGGGTTAAATGCATGTGCGTAAAGTGTCGTCCCAGATTAGCCTGTGCAGTCCGCACAGGCTTATCAGGGACGACACTTTCCGCCTTAAAAAGATTTTTTCTAAGATATTTTCTTTTAACGAAAAAAACAAAAACGCGGAGAGTGTCGTCCCTAATTAGCCTGTGAGGACTGCAAAAGCTAATATGGGACGACTCTTTACGCACATGCATTAAATTTTTAAGGCTCATATTTATAACACAAATAATGAATAACTGATATATTTACACGTAATAATTGGTTTAGAGGTTTAGAGATGATTCATTATAATTCACGTTTATAAGTGAAGTATAATCCTCTATAGTTATGATTTAAATATTGCCAACTTTCCAATTGTATACATGGTTCGTATGTGGGACCTTATAGTTGTTGTCTTTGTTGATGCTAGAGTAGATGCTATGGGTGACGCTCCCGGTCATAGTTATTATCTTTGGCATCAAAATAAATCTCACCAACATGTATACGCAATCGCCATGTAATTACTTTTCATATCAATTTTGATCATATAACGTTAAATAATAATTATTTAATGTCATGATCTAAAATGTTTTCAATTGAATATTCTTTATTTTCCTCGGCAATAGGTATGTGAGGGTCGAGGGCATCCCACTCAAAACCGATCACAGTTAACAAACAATACATTATGTACATTTTACAATCAATAGCTTTTAGATTACAATAGTAAATCTTCTATGTTTTAAGGATAAGCTTTGTGTCTGTAAAATTGACATTTTTCATCGACTCGTTGGACATATTCTGTAAATGATTGATACGTTAAAGGCATCATGGAGCCAATATCGGAATCAACCATGTGACACTTAACAAAACAGATGGTGGGCCAATATTTTGAGACTTTTGGGCTGTGGATACAGTTACAATGATAGTAGGGCGTATGAGCGTAGGGAAATGTAAAAAGCAAACTACTCAAATACACTATTAATTTGTAGTTTATTTTTTACTTTTGGATTAATGGATTCTTAAGTGACAATAAGAGCGTGGATATGTGTTCTCTGTGGTCGTATATGTTTAATTTACGCCTGAAGGAGTTGTTTAAATGATAACTGGATACATTGTTTTATTAAACCTATACGAGTGTGCGTTTTGGTCTGGGAATGACTTAATTATATAATACAACTGTGTTTAAGGCATTTTAGCGAATTAAAAACTAGTGTAATTTTATGTTCACAGACATTAATGTTCTTTTGTCATGAGGTAAAGACGGTTATTCAAGTTAGTTATCATCTATAGTTCTCATCTATAGGTCGCTAATTACCTAATTGTCGTCGCTAAACGAATATCTGTCGACAAAAATATATGGAATTCATTATGTCGGTTTCCATTAATGTCCTACGATTGAAGTTATTGCATGATTTCTACTGCCAAGAAAACGAAATCAGAAAGTTATTTTATGGAACAAGACACCTTTGAGGACGCCGTCATAATACACTTGAGGTCTTAACGTCATTGCAACTTGAATATTTACGAAGTGACTCTTGTTCAAGAAAATTAATATTAAGTGTATCAGACTGAAACTATTGATTACGTTTTAAAACTTCCGTTGGATAAAGATAAGATGGTGTGTTTGTCAAGTCAGGAACATGTGGGTAAGTTCTTCGCTTTCTTCATAATTATTTATAAGAGGTGCTTCCTTATATATATATTATTCTTGAAACCAGTGTTATATTATAATACAATTTATATAAATCTGTGAGAATTGTTAACAGATACCTCGTTGTTTTAATAACTGTCTTGAATCGTACTTACTAAAAAGGATACAGTATTTAAAATTATTTAAAAAATGTTCATGTATAAATATATATATAAGAATGCATTGGTCGGGATTCGAAGATCGGGATCTACTCTGTCATTCAAACATCTATAACAAATTAAATGTCATAATATGCACTATCCTTGGTACAGTTATATATGAAAAAAGAATCTGAAAGCATTGCACGCGCTATTAATTTATTAATTTATCAATTTCGATTGATGATTAAAATAGATATAGAATATATTCCCTTGTCATTAGAAACGATTCGCTTATCATTATATAATGCATTGTTTTGTTATCCATAAACAATATTTTGAAAATTGACAGTTTGATATTTACAACGTTTTCACATGGAATGAACAATTTCAGTTGATGACAAAACTTTTGCATTCCATATACCTACACATATATATTGTATGTTTTATTAAATAAGTCTAAGTACGAATAATTCTGTGTAGGGGCTTGTTCAAAGTTTGAAAAAAGTGACAATTTAAAAAAGATCATAGATTCTTAAAATAATGCATGCTCTAAAAACGAGCAAATCTCTTGGAAGCCATCTAGATCTCCATGGTAACCTACAGTATGTAAACTCTTCGCCATCTGTTTACATGAAAATGTGGGCACTCCTTCACACATATAGTGCAAATAAATAGTCGGGACAAAACACAAATATTCCTACTTCAGGGCCTGTACTTCACGAATAATAATCCGTGTAGGAGCCCATTTTCCAGAGCACTCGGTGCGCATTTGTTATTGCTTAAATGATAAACAAAGTACAACAATCTCATGGTTTTTGGATTCGTTACAGTAAAGCAATGAGTAAGACGATTACAGAGGAGATTGAGTTTCTGTCCGCATGTGCCGACGAAAACTTCTCGTCGCCATGGGCGCGAACCGGAAGTCAACATACCGACATAGAATCTCAGGTAGAGGAAACCGTGCATAGTTGTTACACGTCTCATATCGTCTCAATTATATTATCAAATATGAATATTATAAATATTTTTGTTGTTAGTCTATCGTTGTTTCCGTTTCCAGGCAACCCACTCCAAGGGATTGGCGAAAGTGGTAGCAATCGCGGCCATCTTGTTTCTCGTGCTGTGTCTCGGTCTGGTAGGCGTGACCTTGAGAATGTCTGAGGACATTGACAATAAAGGTAGGGGCCAATTAAGAAAACAGTTTATAATGGTCGATGTTGATTGTCCAATAAACACTCACTTAAAGAAAACAGCATGCGTCAACTAAAATACGTCAACTAGAAACAAATATTCCAGTATTGCAGTGTTTAATAAATAATTCTCCTTTTCAGTTTTTGCAAATAATTTTAAAATGACTGATTTTCTTTGATCTGGTCCACATGGACAGTACTTTATTCTGTATGTAACACCTACATTTCCGGTACAATAAATATGTCAACTTGTCATTGATTTCAGTACGGGTGTTGAATAAATAACTCGCTTTGGTCCGCATGGGAAATTTATAACCGTATACTGGATGTCTAACGCGTTGTCGTTTCTGGATCAAACATTTCCCATAAATGGTAACCGTCATACGAATCCTCATGCATACTTAAATACGATTTCACATTTAATAACCTTCTAAAACTTACTAACATAAAGGAAAAACAAACTCAAGCAAATTGCGTGTTAAATGGAATTTTTCTAACTTAATTATGTTTACTTGTAGATGTTGCTTTTTGTTTTCTTTATTTGTTTGTTGTTGTGTTTTAAGAATCCGTTGGAGAAGGTTTCGAAAATATTCAATTGCCCAGGCCAAACAATTTATTAAAACAATAAAACTTAAGTATCATCATTACTGTATAAGTGTCTGGTTACCAAATATTACAACGAAATGGATGCATAAAAACCGGTTTTACAAGCGTATTTCGATTTCCTAGTCCTTCATCTGTATTGGATTTTAAATTATTGTCAACACGAAGCTTTACATGTCAATTGTATTGTCTGTATAAAGTTCTCAGGGAATTTGATTGAATTGATGCACACACGCTATCTGCTAAAAACACTCGAAATACTTTATTGTTTCAATAAAAGGACTCGGCTGACTATAGATAACGCGTGTTTGTACAATGGTATGAAAGTTTCGTTCTCACACTAGTTCGTACCGGAATTACCAATAATCGACCATTATCAGAGCGACGTGAAGATAACTCTTCCTAGCCCTTACGTTATTGTCAATTTCAGTCTTGTGGCATTTAGAGTTTCATCCTGAAACGGGAGTGTATATTTGGAGTTGCCCAAATCAGATGAAGTGTGCGTGAAGTATATATTGCGATTTTGTGAATCCTATCTGAGACGTATATCATATGCAAACGTTAATCAAGTTTGTTACGTAACACTAAATGACAATCAGTTCCACTCGTACTTGGAGCTTAAAATGTGTGCATTAAGCTGTTCGGCGTTCTGCGTGAATTGGAAATTCGATACTCTTCCAAGAATTTCTTCTTCATTTTACCGACTTTAATTATGAAATATTACTCAAAGAAAATTGTTCATTTAGACAACATGGAATGAGTAATGTTTCTTTGAAACGTTGTTGCCTTGTTGCAAATTGCGACCGACATACATACACATACAATATTGTACGTGTTAATCGTTTAATCAGACAAGTTTGACACGAAGAATAAGAGTGATTATTACACAAATAACATATCTATGTTCTCGTTCAGGATAGAAGTTCGCGATGGGACGTTAAGCCTCGAAGATTATATATATATATAGATTATCGTTACTTTCAATATGTCAAATGAAAACATGGACTTCAGTTCGGCGGTTTTAAATAAAGAACTCTCTCTTGCTCTGAAATTCAAAATATCATTAATTGATGCTGTTCATCGGATGTGGTATTATGACATTTATAATGAATGAAGCAAAAAAAAAAAAAAAATTAATAATGTTTTATGTTTTTTTTTACAATTACAAAATTAAGAAACGAATTAACCTTAAAGTTAACTTTAAATGAAGAACACGTACAAAATATTATCTCCTTGGTCGACTTCTTCAGATAATTGGGTTGTTCTAAAAGTAAACCATACGAATTATACAGACAATTTGGACGTATCTATTGCAGTTTAGACATCACTGTAGCATGAAAATGTTTGTAGTAAGTTACACGCCTAATACAGCTCACAGAGGCAGTGCCCTGGACTTTGATAAAGTCGAAGTGTTGTCGGAGAGCATTGACAATGTGGATGAGTTTTTCCTTGCCCCGATTTCAAGCCTTAACGAACAGGATGTGACTATCCTAGACCGAAAGGAGAAACAGCGGAAGCGCCTCGCCTTCGCGGTGGGCTAGCGTTGGTTTGGTGGTCATCTCGTTGTATATGGCCAAAGAAATAGACGTGATGGGTAAGCAAGGGGCGTCAACGTTGCCTGATCCGAATTGTACCATTCGTCTTGCGGGGAGAAATAGTTGCTGTCGCTTATGATTCTGCTATATCTATGTATACTATTGTTATTCACAATTATGTTTAATATTGGTCAAACACAATTAAAGACAATTACCAAAACTATTTGAAACTAGAAACTTGCTTATTTGATGAAACGCCTATTTATATAATTATATTCAATGGCGTTGTACAAAACATATAAATATACATACAATTTATAAAAAAATAAGAGTGATTGATACTTTTATGCAGCATTAATTAAAGGATTAATAATCTTAAAATGTGTGATATAAATAAAAATAAAAAAATGCTGTAAGAAACTTAAGTAATAAAACAATACAGGCTACGATATTAAAACACATGAAAAATAAAATATTATGTAATAAATTGATATAACTAGGGTTAAGACAATAATTATAATGATATAATTAGCAAAGTTTTGGCAACATTAAGACACTTTTTTCATGAACTGAAAGGATACGTGAAAGGATATTTCTGTACTCTGGCTGTCGGATCCCACAGCTACCGGTCACCCGTCACCCTTACGGACACTTCTTTTGGGTTTTAACCTTATTTGAACTATTGTGACTACAAGTCACAAATAGACTGACCAAGTGTGACTACAAGACACAACTTGAAGGTTAAAATTTCAGTGTGACTATAAGACACATCTAGAGGGGCTAAGCGTGACTAAAAGACCGCTGTATGATGTCATTCAATCATTGAGCAAAGAAGCCCTAATGATTTTTGGTTACC
>VMBQ01012450.1:5830-19770 GCA_007657795.1 Dreissena rostriformis | reverse complement strand
AAGGATTTGATTGACAGTTGGCGAGATGTCAATTGTAAACTCAACGCTAGCTGATTCATTTAGTGCACGTAAGTCAAAAGTTCAAGAACATATTCACTTTAATTCAGGAAAAAGGCCCATTGTTAATAAAACAAAGCTATTTAATTTAAGTCAAATAAACAATTAGTTACGCAAAACAACTTCATTTATTTATGGTAGAAGTCCGCTGGCCAATATAACACAGCTTGTTAGTGGATAACTTTACCAATACAAATCTCAAGGTCAGTTTTATATCCATTTTGACCGCCGTCATTTGAGATCAGTAGTAGGCATCGATACACATTCAATTTGTGGAGTCCTGCCAGGCAACCTTTACGCCCTAGGGTCCTCAATGGGATTTATTTTGTTGGACTAAACATTTTCGCCATTTGTATCGTACTCTTAAATCTAGTACTCATCGAAACAATATTCAATATTTTTTTTAACAATTCTTATTTTTTATTAAAAGTAATACTCAAAATAAATCAGTTTTCAAAAGTCGCAAATGAGAAATTCGTGTTAAAACTTTACTCTCTATAAGTCAGGAAACACTCGTCACTATTGCCATGATTGGATCAGCCAGTTGAATTGTAAAAGTTGATCATTCGGAATGTATTTTTTAATAATGTAATAAAGTGTTTCTGTATTTTAGAATCCAATGTCTTCAAACGTGTTTGCTACACAATAAGTTAATTATGCATACATAATGCGTTTATTTATTATTTCTAGTTGAATATTTGCGTTTAAAGAAAGGCTGGATAGGAAGCCACGATAACATTTGTTGAGATAAACAAAATGGGGTAAACTCTTCTTAGTGTCATATAGAGCTTCGGAGGGTAAGTTATGCTATAAATTATCATTTGGGATTTGTCATGGATTTTAAATACCAACGGCGCATCCGGATGCCCTTGTGGCCGAAGTTTCAATTTTACAGTAAAGCATTCCTAGCATAAACGATTACAAACAATCAGTCGAAATCTTGCGATCAGCACTTTATAATATTTGACAGAGATAAACTTATGATAATGATGATGATGACGATGATAACGACGAAGACAACGACGATGACGACAATGATGATGATGGTGATGATGAAGAGTAAGAAGAAAAAGAAGAAGAAGAAGATGAAAATGATGATAATGATGATGATGATGATAATGATGATGATGATGATGATGATGTTGATAATGATGATGATGATGATGATGATGATNAATTATTCTTTACAGATTGTCTTAAAATGTGTATGCATCCAACAAAAATTCACTGCCAACAGATATTTAAGGGTGAAATAGTGTCAGAAAAATATTTTGCATGTTCTCACAATTCAAAGGAAAGCTGAACTGCAAGAGAAATTGTGCAAAGGGATTGTCACTATTGTAAAAGACTGTATGCAGGGCACAGGTTTGAGCATACAGCTGGGAGTAAATAGAATTACTCTGGGACTGGATGCAAATTAATAGAATCAAAATGCCCCTCAAATATGTAAACATCAAATTTTCTTTAATATTCATTAAAGTGAGACTGCACGATTTTGTCAAATATTTATGAATTTATATAAAATGTGTAAAAAACTTATTATACATATATTTCAATAGAAATTAAAATAAAAGTTAAGAAGGACATGTGTCGAAAAATGCGAAATAAGCCAGATATTTAATTCTGAAATCCAAAATGTCTGTAAAGTCGAATTTGCCAGCATGTTTATCATGCATGTACGATGTGAATCTAAATTTAGTTTTAGTGCAGATTCGTTCATACGACAGAAGGACACAATTTTGTTTTACCGATCATTTTAATTTCCTGTAACAATATCTATTATACGACACACAAACACTTATTCCGATCCTAATAAAAAGAACAATGCTTTGGTTATTGTAGGAAAATATGTACGAAATATCTTCGTCAAAATCGACTCGGGAAGCGAATTTGTCTTTGCTGCAATTTATGAAATTCGTCTTCAATGTATAATTTTTCTTGCCTATTTTGTGTTATTGTTACATATCAATATATTACAATTTAACACATATAAAAATCGTGCAGTCTCACTTTAGGTATTCAGAGATTTTTTTATAAATTTTTCAAGTAGGCAGATAGTTTCGAAAAGTAAAAGGGTAATTTTTATGTTTATTTTTACTTTTTAAAAAGTACCAGGGTGTTGTTAAATAGTATGGTTAATTACATGGCAGGACAAAATACATGCGCCCAGAGTCTTAATGAAACGCCTTAATCATGAATGTTTTATTATTTTGAGTACATTGTAATGCATTTAATTGTATCTTTTTTGTGAATTTGAGCTGCATTATGGGAAATATGAACTTAATGCATGTTCGTAAAACATAATCGGACGGTCCAAGATTACTTCATGAACAACTCTTTCCGCTTTTATGGAATTTTTGTTGTTTAAAGGAAGTCTCCTCTTAACGAATATCCACTCTATACATAAAGTGATGTCCCTGTCACACTGCACATGCTATTCTGGGACAACACTTTACCCACATGCATTAAGTGCAGTTTTTCCAGAACTCAAAATGGTATTTCATGCATATCCTGTATACAGAACATTAGCCGTGCTTGCACAGAGAATGAAATGTTCTTGGCTTTTAATGCAAATGGCAGGTTCAGCAAAGGTCGGGTAGAAATAATTTTTGTATTTCAAGAGCAAGCTTTAATTCCTCAAAGAATCTAAGTTTCTTACCGTTTGAACCACCTGGTAATGTGAAACATAATGGCAATGTTTAAATTGAATAACATACCAATTACAGATTACTTAGTGGTACTAGTTAAATTGCAGATATTAATCTAATGACATATTCAGTGGACTAATAACAATGGTAACATAGCAATAGAAACAATGTTAACTTGACATCTTTGAAAACCATTATGTATAACGAACACAGTAAACAGCATCGCCATGCAAGAAGTCGTTATTTGAACGATAAGCCTAGAATACAGATTCAGGGTGCCCATTGCCATTTCCAGCACTATATTTTGATGGTTTATATCACAGAAAATCAAGACCTGGACTAATATTGAAAGGACATTGACTCAAAAATATCTCAATAACCATAAGAGTGCCAGTACCCATATCTGGAACATGTTTTTAATGAGTTCATATGACAGAACATCAAAACTTCTACTAATACAGACAGGACATTGACTAAAAAATATCAAAAAAAACTCTGAGAGCGCAAATAATCTCTTTCATGACATCATTAACGTATGAAACTGAACTTGTATTACATGACACAAATCAACTCAAAAGTGTTTCAAAAGACTGATATATTATCAGGGTTTTAAACTGAACATTATCATCACAGTTGCAAACATTTGTTCTTTCAGCGATTATTGTATAGTGGACAAAGGAAGTTTCTCTGAAAATCTAGGTGCTCAACAAATCTTTTAAAGCCCCATTTAAACTCAAAAATCAAAGGAAATTTCGGAAAGTATTTCGTAAAGTAGAGTAACCCAATAAAAAATCAATGTTCTTTATAGCAATAGCCAAAATTGTAAAGCCAGATGTGTTCTGGTAACATAGATTTGTGTAGATACAAAATGCTTGTTTTTAATTTTTTGTGTCACAATAAATTCCATTTTAATTTCCCGCACTGATGTCAATTCATACGACATTCGAACACTAAAATGGTACCATGTTATAGTGTTCGTGTGTCATATGAATAGATATCGTTGCGGGAAATTAAAAAGGAATTTTTTATGACACAAAAAAATAAAAACCAGCATTTTGTATCTACAAACATCCATGTTACCAGACCACATCTGGCATTGAGATTTTGGCTATTTCTATAAGGAACACTGATTTTTTATTGGGTAACTTTATTTTACAAAATATTGTACGAAATTTTCGTTGATTTTTGAGTATTAATGGAGCTTTAAGACCAAGGGCTCATGAGCTCTTGCTAATGTATATCTGTGATATTNCATGGACTTTTGAGTGAGCGTTGCGACGTTTTCTACACACGGCTTTAAAGTGGTTCATTTTATGGCAGTAATTGCACTCTTTTCCTTTTGCTGGACAATGTGTGTTGTGAGGATACTGACCTCCGCAATTTCTGCAAACAGTATTTGTTTTGTGCTGTCCATGTCGTGCTTGATGATATGTTTGAGGTTTTCGTTTTTCTTTTTGCCTCGATGGAGCGTTTTGTTTTCTTCCAAATGACCTAAGCTTGTTGACATTATTTTCCGATTCCTTGTTTCCCATTTCTTTTGCCTGTCTCTCAGTGATTTCCATAGTACGTGCCATTGTTAGAACATCAATTAATGATTTGTCTTCTTCCAAACATTTAAGTCTTAGTATCTGTGACACACATCCTTGCACAATTTGGCTCTTTATTTCTCCGTCTTTGTTTAAAAACTCACAGTTTTCAGCTTTTTGTCTCAACCTTGTAACAAATTGGTCGATGCTTTCTTGGTGTTGTTGGCGATGATTTCGGAATTCATACCTCTCGAATTCTTTATTTTTCTTTGGATTGAAATATTCCGACAATCTCTGTTTTATTTGATCATAATTTGCGTCATCGGTATGTAGCTCAAAAGTCTGATAAATTTTAAAGACTTCGTCACCTGCGTAGTCTAAAAGTAGTGCTTTGCGCCGTTTCTTTGATTCGATGTTCAGTCCGACGAATAGATTTTCTAGTTTTGCCACATATTTGTCCCATCGAACACCGAGGGAGCTTTCTTCACCAAAGACATCACATTTTGGAAACGGGGTTAATCCAGTCATTGTGTGTGTTTAATAAATCCAAATGCACAATTGTTTTTCAAACTGTAATCCTCGTCGCCAATGTAATGTTCTATTGTTCTTAATATTTAGAACGTATTTATTGCCTGGACCCGTAAAGGGATAAGTTTATACAAGACCCAAAAGGGATAGGTTTGTAACACGTTTATTCGCTATGACTATCTAAGAGGAACTACTAACGAAACAAGCATGTGAAATACAGCATCTTATTGGCCGGGTCTGGCTGTAGGCGGGGCTTATCAGTAGGCGTTGCTAGACCGCTGGCCATAACAATGATGACGACGACGACGATGACGACGACGACTATGACGATGACGATGATAACGACGACGATGATGATGGTGATGATGATATTGATGATGATGATGATGAATACAGTTTACGACGCACACCGCATGCCAAACACCACATGACGACACACGTACGGTTATCAGAAAACCTCAACTTGAGCCCATCGTGCTAATGTGAGGTAAACATATTTTAACTTGTGGTTTCAGAGATTTTCAAAGAAATTGTGAAATATTAGTCAATATCAAGCGATCAACACACCAGACGTAGTCAGTTTTGACCTTAGGGTCATGATTTGAACGAACTTTATAGTATTTACCAAATATTAAAGCTATGGGACTTGTGGTTTCAGAGATTGTTTAAGTTACTTACTCTACAAGTAACCCCTGGGACGTGGCCAGTTTCGAACTAAGGGAATGATTTTAACAAAATAAGTAAAGGACCACTATACAGTGTTACACACTTAATATTAAAACCATGATCCATGCGGTTCGAGAGAAGAAACGTATGGAAGAGGGTTGGACTTTAAATCCGAGGATCGCGTGTTTGATCCCCGCCCAGTCCACATACCTTGTGTGGTGATTGGTAATGAAATCTCTTCCCCGGCGGTTTTTCCTCTACCTCTTATTCAGTAGGGCAGCTATCCGTTTCTCGCATAAATATGTGCACGTAGTGTTGGTAAATCAGCAAACAAGAGTTCCGCGGTCGGAGACATATGNCCCCCCCCCCCACAAAAAAAACAGTGCCAATGTACATATGAAGTATTAAGCCTGTCGGTCAATTCATTGATTAGTTATTGATCGGAAATGATTTTCACACTTATTGTGACAGTGACCATGACCTTTGACCCCAATTTCAATAGGGGCCATCAACTGTCCAAGGCCAGTGCACATTGAAAGTATCAAGCTAATCGGTGAATAAGTTGACGAGTAATTGATCGGAAACGAGTTCACACTTAGCGTGACCGTAACCTTTTACCTAGTGACCCCATTTCAATAGGGGACATCTACTGTCCAACGCAAATGTACATGGGATTATCAAGCCAATCGGTCCCTTCGTTCACAAGTTATTGATCAGAAACAATTTTCACTCTACATCTGACAGTGACCTTTGACCTAGTAACCCCAATTTCAATTGGGGTCACCTACTGGCAAAGGCCAATGCACATGGGAAGTATCAAGGGGGGGGGGTGCATAAAAAATATGTCTATAAAAATCATGTTGCCCCTGGGGCATGGCCAATTTGAACTTTACTGCATATTTTAAACAAACTAAGACGAACACCACTATACGATGTTTCACACTAAATATTAAGACCCTGTGTCTTGCGTTGTCAGATATTTTCCAAGTTTTAATTTTTATGTACTCTTAAGAATATATTTAGATGTACCCCGGGTACAAAAAATATACTAGCACGTACCCGGGAAATTTTGACTGTACCCTGAGTTGTATTCCTGCCAAAAATTTGATGTCGTAAAACGCGCTACAGAATACGAAACAAAATTCTCTTTTAACAAAACCTGCCTCAACACGTTGTTTTTTTAGTAGGAGTTTCGATTATGTAGAGGCCATTTTACAGAATATTGACATAAATATGAACATAATTAATTTGAAACAATTATTCGACAACGACCAATTTAGCTTTAGAATTCCAGTGTACGTTTCATTGTAGTTTCCGTACCCTGGGTACATTTAATATACATAAGAGTACCTGGGGTACATTTAATAGTACCCGAGCTGACAATGACCAATCAAGCGCTAATAAGAAACAAAACATCATAAAAGAGACAATTTTATTGGAAAAATGAGTAAAGAAATCTAAATAAAGTGCATATATTAATCAGAAGAGCACTAAAGATATACAGTCAAAGTACACAATAAAAAAAGAAGACATCAGCATTAACAAGAGCTGTGTTTGTGAAACACCATGCCACCTTCTGCACTTTGAAGACGCACAGCGGCTATATTTTTAATAATTCAATATCTGTAAGCGTTTTGGAAAAAAGTCTGGAAAACTGTTATTATAGCGAAAATTACTAAGTTCAAGGCCTGTAGCTTAACCAAAAATCAATGGACTAGAACGAAACTGGAACTTAATCTGGAAGTCATGTGGAGTAGAATAAAAAATGATAATAAAAATAAGGTTAATATTTGTTAGTGTTTAGGAAAAAATGCTGGTAAGGAAACGCCAGACGTACGGACGGACATTGCGACTGCTATATATGCCACCCTACCAGGGGCATAAAAACAAAATTTACAGCAAACATATAATGGTTTAAGACATAGACAACAAAGCACATACATACATAACATTTAAATACCAAATAAGTCTGTATTATATTATACAATAGATAGTAGGATTAAGTTTGTCAAACTTAAATAAGTAATGCTTGCAATAAAACTGCATGTAAATAAACAATGTACACATAATTTCATTTTGACTTCATTTGCCTAATTAAAATGTACTATACATATAAAAAATAACTTAAATCAACTTACAGATTTGAAAACATAAACTTGGACCAATTTATTCACATCAATTTTTAATTAAACAAGAGATGTGTTTGTCAGAAACACAATGCCCCCTATTGCACCACTTTGAAATAAAATGTCATTATATCATATGGCAGGTTTAGAAATTATCTCCCTTTTAAAGCTTATTACTTCCCTTGGATTGTTTTTTTTAAGTTTTGACCTTGAAGGATGACCTTGACCTTGAGCTTTCACCACTCAAAATGAGCAGCTCCATGAGATACATGCATGCCAAATATGAAGTTGCTATCTTCAATATTGCAAAAGTTATGACCAAGGTTAAGTTTTTGGACAGACACCGTCATACAATGACAGACAGGCCAAAAACAATATACCCCCTCTTCTTCGAAGAAGGGGGCAAAAAAAAGCTTTATCATGAAAATAAGCTTGATAAATAGATTCTGCCAGGGACCTATCTACAAACAAATATAGGTTCCTGATTCTGCTATGATACAATGCACACTCTGTCAATGACCATACTATTGCCCAACAAATATGAAGTTGAATAACTTGAATATTTATAAAGTTCAAAAAGGGGCACAATTCTGCTAAATTGATGGCCACAGTTAAGAATGTATTTAAATTATGACCCTCGAGACATGAAGGTAGTTAAAGCTGAACATACATAGTACTAACATAGATATTAACACCAGCAGATGAGAACAATAATTATACAGGCAAGTACTGTTCTAGTCACAACAAAATTGCATTATAAGACAACAACAACACTAAACAGTTTGTTAAAAATGCAAAACAACAAAAAGCAACCACACAAATGTTTGCAGCCCAAATCTGAAATGTCAGGCACAAAAAAAGAAAAGTTCAATAATGAGTCAATTCATGGTAAAGTTCACTAATCATTATAAACATAAATTCCCTTGTTGTCTAGTTTTTGGACGCATGCAACAAAGATTCAAACTTGGTCCAGATATGGATAATATAAACATTCTAAGTTTTACTAAGATTGAGATAAGTGTTGCTTCTAGAGCGGTTACAAAGCTTGTCTTCTATTTGATCAGGTGACCGTGCATTTGGATGCTCATGACCTAGATTGGAACCCAGACTAGATATTGTCAAGATAAGCATTCTGACCAAGTTTCATCAAGATTGAACAAATAATAAGGCTTATAGAGTTGTTACAAGGTTTTTGAGATTTGATCTGGTGACCTAGTTTTTTAGCCAAAATGACCCATGATATGTTCAAGATTAACCTTCTGACCAAGTTTCAGTAATATTAAATCCTAAATGTGGCTTCTTGAGTTGTCAAAATGTTTTATAAGATTTGACTTGGTGACCTAGTTTTAGGATGCACATGCTCAAGATTCAAACTCATGCTAGATACTGTCAAGATAAACATTCTGACCAAGTTTCATCACGATTTAATTATAATTGTGGCTTCTTAAGTAGTAACATGGTTTTTCTAAGGTTTGACCCATTGATGCAGTTTTAGGACATACATGATCAAGATTAATACTGGACCTAGATATTGTGAAGACAAATATTTTCACACAATTTTATGAACAGAATTTGATCACATATTTTTATATTTGTGTAAAGTGTAATTAAATTTCTTTTCTAACACATACATTATATGTTTAATAGCCTTAAATATCAATACAAGAAGGACAAGATGGCATTAGATCGCTCTCGCATTAGAATTGGCCCATTGACCTAATTTTTGACCCCAGATGACCCATATACGATCCAAAATCAGATATTATCAACATAAACATTCTGACCATATTTCATTAAGATCAGATGAACACTATGACCTCTATTGTCTACACAAGGTTTTTCTATGATTTGACCTAGTGATCTAGTTTCTGACCCCATATGACCCAAATACAATCCTAACCCAGATCTCATCAAGATTAACATTCTGGCCAAATTTTATTAAGATTGGATGAAAACTGTGACCTATACTGTCTACACAAGCTTTTTTTAAAACTTTGACCTAGTGACCTAGTTTTTGACCCTAGATGACCGAAATTCGATCCCAACCCAGATTTTAACAAGACAAACATTCTGACCATATTTCATTAAGATCTGATGAAAACTGTGACCTCTATTGTCTACACAAGGTTTTTCTATGATTTGACCTAGTGACCTAGTTTCTGACCCCAGATGACCCAAATACAATCCCAATCCAGATTTCATCAAGATAAACATTCTGACCAAATTTCATAAAGATTGGATGAAAACTGTGACCTCTTCTGTCTTCACAAACACATTGTTGACGCGCGCACGCACGACGGACGCCGGACATCACACGATCACATAAGCTCACCATGTCACTTCGTGACAGGTGAGCTAAAAAGAAACACGGCATTAAGGAGAAAATAGATGTAACAATTCATGTTTATACTTTTTTCATGTATAAATAGATTTAACTGGATCTTTATAAGTTACTTTTTTATCATTTCATTCAGGATTTTGGCTGGATAGGGATATTTGAACAGTTATAAGTACACATTTGAATTCTAAAGCATTTAGTATTACTTGATAAAAAAAAAACAACAAACCCCAGTCATTTGAAAATAAACTTATTTGAATTGATTTATTTAAATGTTATTCTTTTAGCAAAATTATGAATATTTTCTTCTGAAGGAATTAATTGAAGATGGGCCTTTGTGAAATTGGGTGGTAAAAAAATGAGCTCCGCAATTGTGTGTAGATCTTTTTAAATTTACTTTTGCAACAGCACCCGATCAAAAACACAAGGGCAACACCAATCACTGCAGCAACAATAGACCCCAGTACACTTCCCAGCACATTGTTTCCATGGTCATCATGTGGATAAGGCTGAACTAGAAATGTGCGACAGACAGAGTCGTTACCCCCCGTGGCATTGGCACAAATGATCTTGTAACCAGGGGACACATTGTATTGGATGACAAAGCAATCTGAGCCGTTGATGCGGACATGATATTTGTTTTCTGATCCATTATTCACCCACCCATTATAACCTAATCCATCGAAAACGTTATATGAGCCAAACTTGAAATTATCTTCATTATAAAGGCCGTAATCTTTTCCAAGAGTCAGCGGCAAACATTCAGTGTGATTGCTCCAGCAGCAACCTTATGCTCAGTCTGAATAGGTGTGCAAGAATGAGCAACAGCCTGTTCACTCAACATGAACAGAACAACAAAAACCCAGGGAAATTTGCAAAAGAAAAGCAAACGAATTTGTTCAAATATTTGCAACCAGCGCAGTATTTCCATAGGTATGTAGTTACTTGAACTCTCATAACACTTCTTGTTGACTTTCAGATTTCTTCTGTATAAACAAACTCCTCTCTTGGCATCACCTGCAGATCCTCGTTTCAAGCGGTTGTGTTGCTTGCCAAATCTCTGAACTGTCATCCTCTGGGGCTCTTGGCCAGAATCTTTCACTTCACTTTTCCCAGAAGGCATATCAACTGAAAATAGAATACGAAGTAAATCCCTTGAGAATGTTTACATGAAAATTATTATAAAAATGCATAAAAACATACAATACGCTTGGTGATTGAAATAAAGCCACATATTCATACCATTATACTTTGCCAATATTAACTCATACATAAAATACGCAATTTTTATTATGATTAACAGTATATTTTATGGACAAAAAACATGGCAATAACACAAAACCAGGTATTCAATTTTTTAGTTATTATATTAGTGTAAACAATTGCGTAATCCCTACCTATGTCTGCATGTACGCTACCAAGACACAAAATTTCAACACAATACCCCCAAGCTCTTGAGCAGATTTGTTCCCCTATTTATAGAAACAAGTGACCTTGATCTTTAAACAACAGGTCCCAAATGGAATCACAAGCGACATATACATGTTAGCTACCTACACACAACAATTAGTAACAATATCATATCTCCACTTATATTGAAATTATCATGCATATCTTTTTAATGTTTAGTTACAGTGACCTTGACCTAAAGGGACTAACCATAACTGAACTCCCATCCTAAGTCTGCATATACGCAGCATTCATACAAAACTTCAAGGCAATACCTCAATCCAATTTTCAAATTGTTTGGAACAGTGACCTCAACCTTTACCCGACATGCCCCATATACAATCCTAAGCTTAGTTTTCCTGCACGCTTGCTATAAAATCAAGGTTGGTTAAAGCAGACTTAAGTTATTGACCTTAACCAACCTGTTTGATAATGTTTTATATTTAATAACAGTGACCTTGACCCGACTAGCCCCAAATGCTATCACAAGCTGGATCTTCATGCAAAACTACCGAAATACAAAATTTCAGTACAACGTCAATCTCAATCCAACCTTAAGTTATTCAGCAGAAACTGTTTTTCTATTTTGAGCAACAGTAACCTTGACCCGACATGCCCCAAATACAATCCTGAGCCAGGTCACCGTACAAGCTTGTTGCATATAAAGACTCATAAAGATTGATTAATGAAAACTTAAGTTATTGAAGGGAAGCCACCAGTTTGACAACGCTTTTCCAGACATCCTCCTTGCATATCTCAAACTTATAAGCAGGATTTTCAACATTGTATAAAATCCGGTTTAAAACACTTTGATCAATTGAACATGATTCCAACTTGTCACAAAATAAACCTGTTTAACGGTCTAGATTTCATTGATCCAGATTGATGATTGTAAGATTAAATCTATTTAAGTCAGAGAGCGGACAACAAACATTTGCTGGCAAATTTCGGAATATTCAAGGGCAATCATTCAGAAGTGCTTCAATTGATCTCGCTGGTTATCATACTTGGATGAGATTTTATGCCCACACACATTTTAACCAAGTGTGATGATTATACATTTAAATATCATTGATTTAAAGGGCAGACAAAATTAATTTGGCCAGTTTGTATATATCAAGAGCCATTAGCCCTGATTGCCTAGTTTTTTCACGCACGTTACCCAGATTCAAACAAGGTCTGGATATAGTTACGATCTGACCGAGCTTCATTGGATGAAAAATTAGGCTTCTGAATTGGAAATGAGTTAACCATTTGAAAGAGACAACACATAGCAACAGACAAATGACAACGGACATAGACTGAAAACAATGGCTCATCTTAAGAATTTTGTACGCAGGTTAGCTAAAAATCAATGGAGTATACTATCACACTTTTTGACAGACATCTTATAGATCCTGCTTTATTGATGGTTACTGAATTTTATTATTTTAAATAAGATCTTTTGAGAGAGCGAGAAAAAACTGCCAAGTAAGAGATTGATATTTTAAACTGTGCTTTTGTCAAGTCATTATCTGTCAATGTATTTTTACAAGTATAACAAATAATGTCTACTATTTCATTTAATAAATTAACAATCTAACAACCTTTCCGCCTGGACAAAGTATCTCCAGAGTCTGTCTGGACATCTCCCTTCTTGGACACCCTGACATGGTCCTTAACCACCTGTTTCTTCTTGCTCTGTTTCTTCTGATGCTCAGTGCGTTTTTCTTCTTTGTACTTCTTCTTTTCCGGGGCTGGCAACTTGACATCATCAGAATTCCTGCAGAAACAAGAACTTTGTCACACAAAAAAACAGCAGTGCCTTACAGGGCCTAAATGGAAAATGTTGTCTCAGTAAGCTTAAGTACTTTATGATTTGTCAAATTATCAATATTTAATTTTCACTTTTTCTGTTTACATAGCAACCACATTAATTGTCCGACAATCACATGAAATAAAGTATATATTTCTCTTATGGCTCTCTATCCTCAAACTGAGTTTCATCAACCTAGCTCAACTAGAGCTTTGTCACATATGTGACGAATACCCCCACATGCCGCATTGACACAGAATATTTTGCATGTTGTTGTCTTCACAAAAAACAGCGGACACCATGCTCAATGTTTAAAACGCACTAAGTGACCCTGTGACCTAGTTTTTGACCCGGCATGACCCATGTTCGAACTTGACCTACACATAATCTAGATACAACTTCTGACCAAGTGTGTTGAAGATCAGATGAAAACTACTTGAATTAGAGAGCGGACACCATGCTGAATGTGTAAAACGTACTACTGGTAAGTGACCCTGTGACCTAGTTTTTGGCCCGGCATGGCCCATGTTCGAACTTGGCCTAGAGATCATCTATATAAAACTTCTGACCAAGTTTGGTGAAGATCGAAAGTAAACTACTCCAATTAGAGAGCGGACACCATGCTCAATGTTTAAAACGCACTAAGTGACCCCGTGACCTAGTTTTTGACTCGGCAAGGCCCATGTTCGAACTTGACCTTAAGATAATCTAAATTAAACTTCTGACCAAGTTTGGTGAAGATCGGATGAAATCTACTTGAATTTGAGGGCAGACAACACGCTGAATGTTAAAAACACACTAAGTGAC
>VMBQ01012449.1:0-19519 GCA_007657795.1 Dreissena rostriformis | reverse complement strand
TGTACTTTATGCAAAATGCACTTATTCCAGCGATCTGATTTTTGTTTCTAAATGTGTGTATGAATATCATTTGTAATCATTTTAAAATAAATACATTTATATTGATGCAGTGTCCCAATATAAAAGAAAATCATGTACGCTTAATACGAATACCCTAATGTCTTAAGATGTTAATTATTAATAAATATTAACGATCCCACATGTGTTATCGTATTATAATTAAACGTTTAAACATTAATGTGAGTATAGTATAGTAAATGTTAAACAAATATTGAATATTAATACAATATTAAAAACATGCGATACAAAAGCAGAATTTCTTAAATCGAAATTATTAGTTTAAACGGCATAACTCGGTTAATCCAGCTATGCCGAAATCAAAACATTTTCTTTTGTTCTGTCTGTCTCATTTTTACAAACACGTCAGCGAACACATACATATACGAAAAGCTTCTTGGATACCTAAACATTGTAAAACAAAGTTTGCTAAGAAATAAGGAACAATTTCATTAAATCGATAATACTGTTCGTGTTAACGTGAACGTTCCACGGTGCATTAGATACATGAAGAAATGTCTAATGAAGAAATGGTCATGAATTGTAGATTGTTTTTAATTTATGTATCTTGTAAAAAAACAAGTAGACAGCATGATCATGTCTAGATCTTGCATAATCGCACGCACAATAGAAAAAAGAATGGCAAAACGAAATTATACAATAATAGCAAACAACTATGAAATAAATTATATACCTGATTTGTTCAATAACATGTTGTAAGTAAATACTATAACTATTTATGTTTTAAATATGTCCACACGTATCATCTGCTTGAATAAGTCATCAATCTATAATCATTCCGAAAATGTGTGCACTTTTGTATACAAAATAAATTTATACATAATGCGTTGAACTGTGATTCATATGTAAATCAGTAAATTGAACTAAAATACATAAATGATTGCAAACGGAAACCTTAACATGTTCATTTTAGAAGAAAACCAACAGGTGTANTTGACGTCTACACAAAATGCAGTAGGTCAAGAAATATAAAGTATTATAATATACATGTTTATACTAGCCAATTTTAGCCAATTCTACATTTTACACAAGGCTGTCGGGAATTCAGCTTTAAGGAGCTGGCGGTGCAGTGAGAAGGCCTCGCGAAGCTCCATGAGCTGGATACTTCAACACAGGCCATGGGAACTGAACTTATAGAAAGACGAGGAATGTATTGCAATATGGTCACTTCCATCAACCATTCCATATTTCTGGAATACATTGATACAAAGGAAATTCAAATCTGAAAAGGGTTCTTTTTATCACTTAAACACCGTACGTTAATGAATTCGTTTGGTTTAAATACACACATTTTTAACTAAAGGCTTACTTCAGAGTTTAACATTGATTGGTGCTGGATGATTATCTGCTCCGATTCGCCTTTCAGTTATTCACATGGACCGTTGTATGGCGGAAATATCAGTGGACAACATTTACACATTACAAATACCATCTGAACTATTGGGTAAACGTACAGAGAACGCATGTCAAATGTCATTAATGCACAGTTAGTCAAGCACATTACAACGTTACTGTTAATGAGAAATTCAACGTAAGCCCGATAAAAGCTTTGCTTGTTTATTTTTTGTTTTGTCTATACCTATTCTTTGAATCGCTGATCATAAAACACATACTGATTTGGTGTCGTGATATTTACAAGAACTGCATGTCACGCAACCATTATGTGTTCATCACGATGCCGATTACTTATAAAAATGTGATGTTTCTGAAAATTAACCATTGCGAATTGCCCTTGGGAGCGTCTTTCAAATTGTAGCGATTACATATTACTGTTATTGAATGTTTGCATAATATTTTCGTATCGTCAAGTTATCATTTCGTCCACATTTTATTTAATAAATCTTGATAGGTATCTATTGTTTATGATATGATTTGTTTTCCTTCGTTATGCTATAGACAAAGTGCGTCTGATACTGTGATTCAATACATCTCTTCCTGATGTTTCAGATAGTATATCTCATATTCATATCGACGAGGAAAAGAATCAGCTTACAGCTTTGATCAAAAGAAAAAAACATATAGATATTAATGTCTGCAACCTTAACCTTTACTTATAAGTGCAGACTTAATGCAATGCCTGGATGTTGATTAGGAATCCATCCGTAAAATTTTCGGATTCAGGTAACCATACTTATACATGGTATATGCATACAAATATATGAGCATTCATATTTTAGCTAAATCAGTAAACGAATACAAAAACATGGCTATCAGCAGAATGGGAAGCAAAATAAACTTTTGCTCAGTACTTGCATGTTTTTACAATCCATGCAGTAATTTCGTGCTCATTTATGAAATTCGGTATTGAAAAGCGACTAAATTGCAAATACATGTAGATCATTTTCGCGACACCGCATTGCTGCTTACTTACACGCATTGTCGTACAGAATAATGTCGTGTCATTGACACCAATCGGTTTTTGTTCTGTCATTGTGAATTTGGTTAGCTATGCATACCACTGTCATGACTAAACGTGACAATATTGGATGTTGAATAGAAACAGGAACTGGCGAATGGATTTAGAAATTGTAGATAAATGGTTAAGTATAAACTGTCATACTAAGATACATCATTATACAATATAAATAGCTGACACGTTGTGTTCTGAATTAGTATGTGTGCGATCATTATTGAGTTTATTTTGAAGCAAAATCCAATGACCCACCAATAAATGGATCACATTTTTCAATTTTCTTCATGCATCAACTATGCATTAACTTTGTATGTATATTTTATCATATTTTGCTTAACGGTTTGTCCCATTATCTTCATATGCACTCGCAATACATGTTCATACTGTACTTTATGCAAAATGCACTTATTCCAGCGATCTGATTTTTGTTTCTAAATGTGTGTATGAATATCATTTGTAATCATTTTAAAATAAATACATTTATATTGATGCAGTGTCCCAATATAAAAGAAAATCATGTACGCTTAATACGAATACCCTAATGTCTTAAGATGTTAATTATTAATAAATATTAACGATCCCACATGTGTTATCGTATTATAATTAAACGTTTAAACATTAATGTGAGTATAGTATAGTAAATGTTAAACAAATATTGAATATTAATACAATATTAAAAACATGCGATACAAAAGCAGAATTTCTTAAATCGAAATTATTAGTTTAAACGGCATAACTCGGTTAATCCAGCTATGCCGAAATCAAAACATTTTCTTTTGTTCTGTCTGTCTCATTTTTACAAACACGTCAGCGAACACATACATATACGAAAAGCTTCTTGGATACCTAAACATTGTAAAACAAAGTTTGCTAAGAAATAAGGAACAATTTCATTAAATCGATAATACTGTTCGTGTTAACGTGAACGTTCCACGGTGCATTAGATACATGAAGAAATGTCTAATGAAGAAATGGTCATGAATTGTAGATTGTTTTTAATTTATGTATCTTGTAAAAAAACAAGTAGACAGCATGATCATGTCTAGATCTTGCATAATCGCACGCACAATAGAAAAAAGAATGGCAAAACGAAATTATACAATAATAGCAAACAACTATGAAATAAATTATATACCTGATTTGTTCAATAACATGTTGTAAGTAAATACTATAACTATTTATGTTTTAAATATGTCCACACGTATCATCTGCTTGAATAAGTCATCAATCTATAATCATTCCGAAAATGTGTGCACTTTTGTATACAAAATAAATTTATACATAATGCGTTGAACTGTGATTCATATGTAAATCAGTAAATTGAACTAAAATACATAAATGATTGCAAACGGAAACCTTAACATGTTCATTTTAGAAGAAAACCAACAGGTGTATCCTTAACTCCAGGATTTTAATAAAACCACACATTTGAAGATTTCTGTCAAATGTTGAATACAAATTAATGAATCAGCCAAGTATCTTAACGTATCACAACTCAAAACGAGATATGTAAAACATAATAAATTATGTATTATTACATTAAATATGTTTTTGCAACACAAACTGACTTAATAATTTCGGTGTGTTGATCGTCATTAATTCACCAGTTATAGGGTGTGTATGTGATATGTTGGTTTTTTGTCGGTTACGCAACTTTTAAAAAAGCGTATCACAAAATGTATCCGTCCTTCACAAGCGTCAGCACTTGGGTGTGTGGATTTGATATTTGTATTTAATATTGGATATATTGTATAACCATATGGTCTTAAATTGCATTGATTATAAGCCGTGCAGTTGAGTTATTGCTCTTTTCCCTTCCAATTGCGCCCGAATCGACACTTAAGCAGCTGTTTACCCAGGTTGCTACATTTTGTTTTAAACATTACATGTTTACTGAGTATTTTGCAAGTTGAATGCACTATAAGTGTATGATTTTGTGTCAGTTGCATAGCTTCAAGANAATCGACACTTAAGCAGCTGGTTACCCAGGTTGCTACATTTTGTTTTAAACATTACATGTTTACTGAGTATTTTGCAAGTTGAATTCACTGTAAGTGTATGATTTTGTGTCAGTTGCATAGCTTCAAGAACGGCACCGTAAGCATGTATTTGCTGTTTATATACTGAGTATGTGATATTTAAGAACATTTGTATACAGTAGATCTTCACCAAATTTGCATATATTGTGTACAACCATACAATCTTGGAGAGCAGTTATAACATGCTGTATTGAACCATCCACAATTAAGTCTCTGTGCAGTTTCCCTTCCCAAGTAAGAAGTAAAATGGACTAGATACTAGGTTGGTTCCTTCCACAACCTATTTATAATCATGTTTTGTTATATGTGTTACACGTTTTCCACATAGTTTGCAGGGAGACTTTTACATTTGGTGTTTTTCGGTTATTTCACATTTAATGAGGGTACCATTAAAGTATATTCGCCATCGGTACATTTTTAACACTTGGGGTGGTGTTTTGATAAAAACTGCACTTTTCGTTGACAAAATTGCACATGTTTTGTAACCATACGATCTAAGATTTAATAATAATGAAAATAAATAACAATAATATTGAGTACAATGTAAGCCTAAGTGGACAATAAACACTTGAACTTAAGAAAAAAGGCTTAAAAGACATGTGCAATTTCACTGTTTCATTGTCCTCTGGTATTCACCAATAGAGTAGCGCTTGTGTACAACTGTTGAATTAGACATACAAATAGTAAACTTACATAGCTTTGGATACCAACAACATAGTTCTATCCATTGTTGAAGGCGGAACAATAAATCAAAATGCATAATGTAATATTGTAAGACTTAATTTGTTGTCTCCTATTTGTTCGTACAATGTACGGCTTCATTGTTTATTTATTAAACGTTGTTCCCAACGGATATGCATGCCCCAATTATTAACTCGAATGAAATCTGCATCAGAGAAGAGAGGAATCATTTTGGGGGGTTAAACTAAAAAAAAAACTGGCGTTATCCAGACACAGTCTACATGTTCAACAAAATGTATATTGGATTTATTTTTTATTTATTTTGAATGAATGAGCAAATAGCGTAATTATTTATCTTGATATATAAAGATTTCAATTAACGTCTAATTCACGTGTTTTATATAATTATCTGGTATAAATAGCTAAATTAATATATGCAATCAGAAGCATACGAGCATAAATGAATACAGCATAAATTGACATTCACTTGAAAAAATATATTTGACATTAAATGGGCCGCGCTCTGTGAAAACTGGGTTTAATGCAAATGCGTAAAGTGTCGTTCCAGATTAGCCTGAGTGGACTGAACAGACTAATCTGGGATTACGCAATTACGCACATGCATTAAACCATCTTTTCACAGAGCGAGGCTCATATTTGTTAGCACATGTGTCTTAAGTTATTTCGAAAGTACAACTATTTGTAACTTTGGAAATAATTGTGGTATTGTTATTAACAGTGGTATAGTCACTGGACATAAAATGCACATTTTGCCACCATATTAGTTTACCTGAAATGCGTCTGTGTAAATGTTTAGGTAAACAACATATTTGTGCCGTCATTTCTACATATTTTGTATTTTGGTGTTATTTTTGTTTTTATGACATTTGCTAAACTCATTGAGGAAGGTAGAAGGCATCCCATCCCTTTATCTGACACATGCTATACAGCGTAATAAACTGTCATAAGCTCCCACATTCGCATAGAAAAACATGTTAAGCTAATCAGAAATAAATGTCAAATTAAATGATAAATATTACCAACACTTCATTAATAAATTGCAGATGAAAATTAACGTCGGTTGAGTGTCGTGTCCATATCAGCCTTTAAAGTTTGAAAAGGCAACTCCAATATGACACCGTTGATCGGTGGTTTATTTAAAAATAAAACATATGGCAACATTGAATCCTGTTTACTCCAAACCGCAATATAGTAGTTTGCATTAAAGAGTTGTTTAAATATGTAAAATTCGATACCAGTAGTATGCTTAATTACAATATATAAATGGATTTGAGTTAAAACGACCCAGATTTAATTTTCTAATACATTTTCATTCTTATCAAAATACTTAAAATGGTTAAATGCAGACACGTTCATACATACACAATCTAAACAATGAGAGCGAAACAATAATTGGGAAGTGACGGTCGTATTGTATTGTGTTAAAAAGATGAGCTATGTGTCAGTGCTTACATTTTTTAGAATTAGTTTAATACTGTTAATTTGCATAATAGCGAATACTAACGTACTAATTATTAAATGGCGGCCAGTATAGCATGTGCAACTAAATCATGTTTTATTAGATTTGAATGACTATAATAATTTCTGGTTCAATATGAACCAGTTGCATAACTTGGTTCTTTTCTAAACAATAATTTTCGTATAGATTAATGTCCTTGCATTTTCCGCCGGTGAAGTGGTCTTTAGGGATTTATTTCTGTATATACTTCTCCGATATTGACAAATCTTGACGTAAATGGTGGATGGAAAAAAACAGCGACAGACCAATCGAGTAAGAAAATTTTGTTTGTATCCACTATATATCCGACCTGTCCTTTTTGTATTAATTTAAATATTATTTATCCCCAATGTAGTAGGATGTTAGCATGTGACTGTTGTTTGAAAACCATTTGAATGTTAATAACCCAAGTTTAATTTACTGCAATTATCGAAACATACATTGTATGTAGTGGTACATCTGATATTAAACCAATATTAACAATTAATTAGTTTATGGTTACGCATGTACAAACGTCTTTATCATACGTATTCTAAATTAGTTTTTGAATTCATGTTCATATTGTGCAAACAATATAATTCTTTACCTTGTGTACAGTTGCGGAATCGTTATCATTCTTCATACAGATATCAAATGATTCGTCGTACATAGATAACACATGATCATTACCTGCTTCTCTCGACCAAGTGAACGACATTGCACTTTTTTGCCAAACTCATTTGTTCAATTATATTTTCGTTTTACCACACTAATGGAAAGATATTTAAAGCCTTGAAATCTTCACGTATTGCAATGATCTTGTTTATATTTATGAATGTGAGTTTAAATGCAACAGTTTGCAAAGTTTTATATTTGTTTTATATGACTTCATATATTAATGTAATAATGTGAGCTCTGAGAGTAAGTTCGAGAAAATGTGATTAAGGGAACTTTATTAATAGTTCGTAGTAGCTATAGATTGTAATGTTATAGAAATTGTTCGAGGAAATCGAAAAGCACTTTTTATTCGGTTATAGCTATTGTAATTGTTCAAACTTGTCGAACGAGTCGCTGTTATAGAAAAATGTCGGGCATCCGGTAAATTTATATAAACACTAACAATTAAGAGCATTGCATGCACACGCAATGATTTGATTTACAAGTTATGTATTCGTTGATAAGTGCGACGTTTTATATAACAATTTTGAAATCGAGATGGTTTACGTAAAACGATATTGGATTGTGCAATAATTTCAGAAACAATGATGGATGACGGAACAGTTCGGTTAATTTGTTCAAATCATATCTTTATTCGGCATCCTGTCTGTGGCTGTCTTTCAGAGATATGGGTAAGGTGATTTTGCCGCTGAATGTAAACAGATATGAACTATTTGACTTGACAGCTTGACAACAGAGAACTGATTGTGCCCACTAGACGCCTGTCGTTTTTAAATTGTCGTGATTTCCGCTTACATGAGAGAGTAAGTAACCGAAAACGTTACGATGGAATTCGTCATGGAGTAAGTGCTGAGGACTTCGGTTGGAATTGTCGTATTGCTATTGATATCCCAGCTGCACAACGTAAATAACCTAGATGAAACGAAAACGCCTTAACAATATTAACGATTCGGAAAGATGCGTGTATCGTATGGGTTAACATACGACACAATATTACCAATATATTTTTTCTTATGCATGACATTTCACGTGTAGTGTAAATTAAATGCCTGTATATTGTATATATGACAAAACTGTAACACTGTAAATGTATCAATATGTGACGAGCAATCTTGTATAACCTTATACTTACGAAATATCAAATGTACGAATTTGAATATTTAGAAGAAGTGTCTGCAGACTGCCTTGAATAAAATAATGCGATATTGGAACTGTACATGTCGCACGCTCTATACGTCTGCTTTTTTAATGCACACACGGTAAATAGGACGATAGTGGCCGTTGTATGTGACTTTGTCACTACACTTGTATGTACAGCGGCATAACAAAGATTGGATCCTTCGTTATTTATGTGCTAACGCAATTAAAACATGTTTTATTCTGAAAAGCTTTCACGAACTTACGTGTATCATGATTGTTTTGCTAAATTTAAATGTCAACGTTACTGAATAGCAGTATATGTCCGTTTCAGAGGATTTTTACAGTAGGTCATCATAGTGCGTCTTGTTTGATTCTTTTTTGTTTTAAGTACCTATCAATTTAATGATGAGTAGATTCTAAATAAGTATGTCATGCACCATATGAATAAATAGCAAGTACACATAATGCACAAGTAAATGCAAATGGACACACAATTTGATAAGGTGTAAGTAATCAATCTTAAGTCTTGGTGTAAGCAATATAAACAGTGCATTTATTGTAGCGGATTTTGATTACCGTTAAAGGGCGTCAAATGTAATATTTGTCTCTTTTTTGTGTGTGTACTGGTAAAATCCCGATTAATTTTAGTAGGTATTTCTTATTTAAATATTTTTTTTTTCAAATTATTTTTGGATTGTCATCTTATAATTAACTTTGATCCAAGATTGAGGTTAGCATAATTCTAGACAAATGTAAAGCAACACGCCCTTGGAGACTTTTCTAAAGCAACACGTTTCAAACTTGTATGATAGAATTGCAATTCTGCTGCAGTTTCTGGAGTTTCACTTCTTTATATTGAAAATCTCAGTTATAAGTAGTCCGTGCCAACTTAAGATACAATCATTCATCCGTGACGATCGGACGCTTTAGCACTTGGGGTAGGTAGCCTGCAACATGTCAATTGCACGGTTGCGCTCCNTTCAAAACATTGCAAAATCTGTGAACAAGTCCCTTTACATATGGGATACATGTAAAACAAACAAACGGTACAAATGCAATATCATCGTTTTATCTAGTCATGTTATGTGTTCAGCTATATGTTGCTCATACATTCGAATGCACAGGTATCTTTATTACCGGCATACAACATTACGTTAACTGTACAGATAACAAACTCACGTTATTTTGCACACACAAGACGTCTTGACTGACCGTACATTTTATACAAATTGAATGTTAATTAATCGTTTCTATACAGGCCTTTTTAAACCACTTATGTTATGATTAAAACAAACAAATTGTATATTGAAATAAAACATGAGCATATTCATATATTATTATAATGGCGTTTATTTTATTATAACATAAATTCAAATAGCAATCCCGTATATGAAATACAAACAATTTAATGTGAGTCACGCATCCAAATCGGCTGTAGGGATATACACATAGAATTAGAATAGATGAAGGATTTATTCTTGTAGATGAAACCCTTGTAGTATTATATTCTAATAGGTGAGAAGTTCTATCAGTCAAAATATTCTATTAGATATACGACAGTAAACCTTTAACGAATATATGTTTGAAACAGGGAATATGGATTATTTACTGCGTTTTTTAATTTAGGGCTACATATCGTCGATATGCGCCTTAAAGACCGGAGCATTTACTCAGCATATTAATATCAAACATACAACGCAGTTCGTATTTATTTACTTATAATTTCAATTCCTCAGAAGGCTTCCGTTTTGTTTACCACGTCCAAAGAAGATGTCATAGCAGATGAAATTCAAACCAGACAAATCGTTTTTTTACATATTAATTCTGTTCGCTTATGTAAAGAAAGCTGTCCTGTGATGACCATTTCATTTTTTATAAACTATCAATTCATAAGCAATCATCATTAGGTATCCATATTATCGAAACACCTACAATATTTGCGTTGAAGATAGACACATTAAAAATCTGGATTGGACCCAACGGCAAGGATTAAGCATGATTTATAGTATTGCTTGAGTACGGAAACAAAAAGTGCAAATACAAAGTCTAACGGCATGCAATGATAAGCTCTCACTAGAAGTAAACCCACACGATGTTTTGAACGAGTTCGTTGTCGGCCTTGTAAGTCCAAAAGCGAAATTCTCGCTAAATTAAGTTTTACTTTATTCCAAATTGAAGACTATTAATACCATCATCTTTAATACGACACCTTTTTAATGAATATAATCTTAAATATAGATAAAATACATTAGGATAGACAGCATATNTACTTGTATAGGCACGACCTTTATGCACGAATTTACATTACTTCTGTTCGTCATTACAGTAACTTAAATGCACTATAGTTGTAAATAACAAATATTTTTAATAAGACTTGATTGTACCGCTCATTCTCACTTAAAATGTTCTTGAGTACGTGTTAGGGAATATGTACTTATTAGCAACCGTCTGCCTTTGAAGATGTTGACAATTAAGAACACTGCCGGGAGATGTCCGTCTGAATATATCAGATGGCATTTATAATTACTAAAACGATACAAGTATTACAAAATGCTTCCAGTCTGAAGAGTATCGGTCATTGGCCTTTTATAATAGGAATCATATAAAGTTTATGATGACAAATGGCTCCTGCGTACTAACGTTCGTGCGTAATATTGCTATTTAATGAACGTGCAAACGGAAATAGAAACGTCTTATTCTGAATTTAACATGTTTGCAACAAAAAGGAAAATATCGTCTATATAGCTTACAATATACACAGTTTAACCATTAATATAGTTATTTGTTTAAGTTATTTAGTTTCAGTCAATAGAAAGAATTGTAGTAATGTGAAAATACAATATACCTACGTGGAGTAAACGCATCTAAATCAGATATGTGTAGCGTTTATGTTCGTTAACATGTTAAATGTTGCAGAGGTAGCCTGGATGGTGTTAATGTTCACTTGATATACCACGTTAATTCTTTTTTTCTATTTCTGTTTAAACAAAGCGACCGTCAACATATATTCGAAAGTGTAAGTGTTGGTATTTATCTACATTGATACATTTAATGTCAAAGTCAATTTAAAATTGTGTTCGAGGTTTAATAATGTTTCTGCTGTGGGTATATTTTAAGTAATGTAATTTTATCCTCATTTGTTGTGTGTTATATTCATAGAAAATTGTTTAAATGCGCACAATTAAAAAAACAATAACAGATCAATTGCTCCATACAATTTCACCTTTCTAGTCCGGCAGTGCGTACGTTACTTACCTGTTTATGTTTGCTCGAAATATAGAAACAAACGTATGCTTTCAAAAATACATTGATGCAAATTAACGGTTCACTCATGTTGCGATTCTATTCTCAAACCAGGTTTCACCGCACAAAAAGTTGGCTTTTGCTGCCAATAAAAAAACGATTACTACGAATTGCTGGAGTACGTACTTTAGGTGTATTATGAATTCTTAAAAATATGTTTGGTATGCACATCACTCTTTCTTGTGATGTGTTCTGCTGAGTGTTATTATTTTTTATGGATGAAGGAGTACTTCGGTAAATTAAAACAAAGACAAATTAATCAGATTCTGGAATATGTCGGCTCAAGAATGTGAGAACAAGAAAATAGTCCAATTAAAAGTGATATAACATATTATTCTTACAAACAAAACTATAATAATTATGGCTATAATTGACGGATGCAATAAATGTAGCAATGCCATGCATGTATGTGATGTCATGTACAAAATATGATATTTTCATAGACGACTTATGTATAACACTTGTGCATATTGTTATCTTAAAGGGAAATTTTATAACAAGTAACGCTATTAAAGGACCATTATCAGATATTTTGTACTAAAAAAAAGAACTTTGATTTTGCATTATGTAAAAGTATGAAAGTGCTGAGCTAAAATCATATATATTTTGGTCGACATGTAACTGCCTTTTTAAATGTCAGTGCGTTAACAGAGTATTATGAACAAAAGTCGATTTTATTGATAAATCGATTGCTGTTATTTAGTATAACTGCTTGTTTGCCACGCTCAACAAAAATGATATTTCCACCTTGTTTTTTTTATGAAAACCATTAACGTTCTGGCATATTTAATAATCATATCATCCAGAATCCCGATTATCGTTTAATCTGTATAATGCACGTGCAAATATAAACATGTATTTATGTGTTCTTGAGATTTCGCGCATAAATGAATTAAACTCCTTATAAAATGTACTTTATTAATCAGAGTGAAAAATCTTCCTGACAAATCGGAGAAAAAGAACGTGGAATGCATAATTTTTCCATCATTATATTAAAAAAATCCAAGGCAAAAAGGTTTATTTTCGAAAACAGGATTGGTTAATTCATATAAAATTGTCTTGTTTTGCAAATCAATTATTATTGGAATGAAACTAACTTATGCAATGCGTTTCAATAACCATGTGCGTTGACAATTCGTAGACGTACATAACTCAAAATGCCGGTAAATGTAGATCTGCGCGTATTAAAGCACGGCTTCGTGCCGCATCGTTGAAGCAAAGGGAAATAGCCCGATTCATATTACGGTATCAAGTAAAAAAACACAATTTTATATATCACACATATTGATCACCATGATTCTTTTTAGTGTTTTGCATATCCTGATATGTATAATTTCACAGACTAAAATGATTATAGAGCAAAAACATACATCTTACCTAATGCCGATTTTGAAAAGCGTTTGCAGTTGAGCTGTTCGTGTAATAAGTCGTTGTTTAAGGAATGTGTTGCGTAGCATGACTTGCAACACACCCGCTTGTTGTCTGTGCTAAATAACCAATACAACGTAAACGTGAATAGGAATCGACAAGAGACCAGAGCAGTTGCAAGAGAGACCTTTTCAAACTCATTAAAAGAATTATCTTGGAAATAGTCCATGTATTATTCTCGAGTGTGAAAAGAGCACTATTCACGTATATCGGATGACATTGCGAATTAAATAAGCTCTCCGACTAATTTGAATTATTGTTATTGATTGTTAAGCGGAGTTTCAACTCGATGTGTAGTTAACATGCAGATGAAAGCCTTTTTGCCAGACGATAAACATATTCGGTGCATTTACCATGATGTTTATCCTATTATTTTGCGATTATAGCTTCGTTTATTTGAAAATTTATTGACTGTATATTTTCGGGCGCATCCTTTGTGTGACCTGTTTTAAACCCATTTCTTGCATACAAATTCTGTTAAGCCTTTATTGTCACGCAATTAGGTCATGGGATTTCATACAACGCTTGCAAGTGTACACATTGAAAGGAATACGTGTTTATACCTTTCGCAGTTTATGTTTTATCTTGAGTTGCTATCTGTTCTTATTGTTACGCCATTTCATTTATCATATTAAAACCTTCATGAATACATTTTCATTCCTATAAATTGATGGCTGAAATATAATTTAGGACAAAGAAGCATATACTTTATCTGGTCATGTGAAAATCATTTGTGTGTTGTTTTTTTAATAAACAAAAAATGGCGCTATTCAGACAAAACTATTGTTATAACCTTAATTTTATTTTGTTGAAACTATCCGAGTCGTAAAACATTTATTTGACACACTTATAGTGAACCCTGGTGAAAGTGGTCTTAACGCCATTAGCGATGCTTTAATGATGGATTTAGTGTCTCAAGGTATAACGCAATTGTTTCAATAGCAAGAGAAAATGGTTCCGGAAGCGACCTTTTCCATTATGTAAGAGCGTTAACGGTCTTCATTTCATATTCACATAACATGCCCATTCATCACAACAGTAGACAAATTCGTTTTTTAATACACTAGACGTANTCTTTACTTCGTCCCTGCTTTTAAGCTATAAATTACTAACATTTTATGGTAAACAATGTTTGCTGTCATAAAATTAATATATATATTTTTTTTAATTTGTTTGAATTTATACAAACATGTGAATGAACATTTTCTAAATAATTTCACAAACATTATAAAATCGCTGAATTAGTTTACGCATTCCTTTGGCAAAATAACACTTCACAAACCAGCTGTTGTTTTGACTGAAACACCCAAGTGTCTATTGGTGATCGTCAGACGGTTCCGTCATTCCTTCTGTTTTTCCTCCAATCGTCCGTGCCTCTGTTCCTTTTCCCGTGTCTTTGTTCCTTCGTCCAATCGTAATTACTTTTAAACGGTCGTTATTCCGATTAGTTTTCGTTCGGCAATGCCATCGTATCCATTCTTTATTCGTGTTTACGATAGATATATAGATAGATTCTTTATTTCCTCCATTCATGAAGAGCATGACACATTAACAACAAATATTAACATCATTAATATAAACAATAGATAATTAATTATTTATGCATTAATACATGTACATGTATACAAAAAACAATAGAGAGACGATTGACCTGAGATGTAATGAACAGTTCAAAACAGTCTTATAAAGCATTTATCTCACGGCGAAAGAGTTAAACACCATGATTTCATTATAATAAGCACACGCCAATACTAAGAAACTAGTCTCAGCAAAAGGGTTGCTAAACGAGCATTCAGGCGATTGTCGTCTGTAATTGCTAGCGTCATTTCAAACAACATTACGATTTGTTCTAATGGTATCTTTCATGTCAATTTTTTTAAAGCACTTAATCCCCTTTTGGTAAATGACAGCATCCCAAAGCCACTTGACTCAATTCTTCTTTCATTCGTTCGTTCGTTTGTTTCGTTTGTGCGTTCGATCGGTACTTCCTTCTTGGTTACTTGATGACATAAATGACTGTGATATTTGATATATTATATATATAGTATTTGTACGACTTTGTTGAAATCGTTTACCAGGAAATTTTACCAGTGGAGCACGTTCATTAAACACTTTTAGTAGCTCCTCACGCGACCTTTTATAATAAAAGTGGAATAGATCAGGAAAATATTCCATTATTAGTGTATTTATCATACAGCATGCACTACTTATGTTATAATGATTATTATTTACTTGTTTTTGCATGTGCGCATGCTTTTTAACATGAGCTATATATAATGCATAGTGTTTAACCAAAGTGTTATTTAAAGTCAATGTTCTTCAGTGTTCAGCGCGTTATAAGCGTCTTTGAGATTCGTACTCAATATTTTATGGGATGCGCATTTCGAAAACAAAAACACATTTGGCCTGAACATATTTTGAGTAGCTGCGAATTTAGTCTGATTCTGGCTATAACGAGATTAACAATTAAAGAGCAATCTCTATGTATCTAGGTTCATTATAAGACAGGGCGAAATAATCGATTTTGAAAGCTCATTCGGTATTCCATGTGTAGACTAACTCTAGAATTAAACTAGAAATGGCGCGGCCTCGGCCGACGCGTATCCCCACGCCGCATGTTGTTAGTTATGTCATCCAGTTAAATTTCAAAGTCATACATATTTTCAAGTCCCCATAATCAACATTGAGTAATGAAGTAAAGTAAAATCGGTGTAGAAATGAAGAAGTTAATGTAAAATAACATTAAAAAATGAGTGAAAATCTCTGACCCGGCCCCACCCCAACCCCATAACTTTTGACCCAGGTGTCAGTGGTGCACATATGCTCTAAGCTATCATGTGTGTAAGTTTCAAGGTTCTAGTGCTTATAGTGTAGGAGGAGATAGTGGCCAGGACGGACAGACGGACAGACGGACGGGCGGACGGCGGAGATAGCCACAATATCCACACGCTTTTCAAAAACTAAAAATCTGGTTCTGACGGTTTGACTTCGCGTGCACTGAAATAATAAATGTCATAAATAATTGTCAAATACAATTATGTTATTTTATGTACAGTTGCATAATTCTATGTTCGCGCACATGTGTTGGGTGCGTGGCCAAGTCACTTGAACATTATCGATGTGTCGTAAATTCACATTTTTCATCATTTTAAACAAAAAACAAAATTCTGATATAATATTTTATTTATATACAAGGTAGGTATCTCTTGACACAGGAAAATGACCTATATCAACATTTTTAAGGCATTGATTGCCTAAATGGTGGTCAATTTTTAAAAACTATGTACCATTTTGTTGAGAAAGGTTGCCTCGTGACAAAACATGACCATGAATGGCTACTTGCGAACATAACCTACAAGAAAACACTTCTTGAACTCGTAGAAATGCAAGGTAGGCTCTCGTCTGACCGAACGTTCAGTGCCGAATTTTACAAGAGTAAAACTATCGAAATACCCCAGCTACCGAACATAATCCGCATTAGTACAATACACAAATACTAGTTTATCAACGTACAACACAGAAATTACAAAATTGCGCAAGTATTTAGGAAATGATTTGCCGTATTTTTTTATTGCTACAGGTAATCTTGTATTAAACATTTATTATCCATCAGTTTCGATTGCTAGTGTGTTGCAAATATTTTCGAGGCATTCCACTTTACCATGATCTTACTTTATATTATACATATAGATGAATTCATTTTATATCGAGTACCTCATCAAACATTTGTATTTTGTCATTAAAGGCAGTGTGAGTCTAATGAGATCGGAAATATTCGGGCGATTACGCCGTTTTCGGAAAGCGTTTTTCAACGATTGGTTATCTACGTCAGAGTCCGGAAATAATGTTTAAGACACGAAACTAATGAGTGTGTTTTTATTTTAGAACTTAAACACGGAATAAATATGCGTTCTTTTTTTATAACTAAATGTGTTCATCTCCTTGATATTATTTACTTAAAAATATAAATATTATATTATTTTCGTTTGAACAAAATTTATTTTCGTTCATGACGTCACGGCTGTTTATACTATGTTGCAAAATGAAAGTGCGTAAAAGAGCTGGCGGTTTGCAAACACTAAAATGAATGTGATGCCGATTAACAACATTGTCCTTCTGTTGAATGAATGCAGTTTATTGCGGTCACATTACTATTACGGTATTTTTAATTCGCATTTTCTATAATAAACAAATAATACACTGATCAATTGTTGCTTATGAATTACCACGTTTTCGAACGGTTTGATGTATCAAGAATGTATGTGACTTATTGACACATTGACTTGCAGTTTGGATACTTGTTAGGTAGGTGTTGGAAATCTCTCAGATGTCGATCTGAAAGAATTGACTAGAGCAGTTTCCAGAGGCACTTTCCATCTAGTCAAGTTTGAGTCAGATCCAGCCTAAGAAACCTTTTACTTTTGAACAACGGATCTAAGTAAGACAAACTTGTATTGGACTTTTTCCAAGCGCGTAAACTAAAACTCATTTACAACAAGGTTATAGTGTTTAAAGTGTCAACGTTTCATTATATTACATCATGCAAAACATATATTCATGTTTATAATTTTTGGTTAACGAGGCTTCACTTTAGGAAGTGCTTGTTTTCCTAAAAATTGAGTGTTTCTTATAACATACAATCGTATAAAGCGTCGGTATGACATTGATTTTTAAATTCATGAAAACAACTTTGTTTGAATTTACTTTTTTATTACAGTTCGAGGTACATTAATTCCGGATATAACTCAGATTGATGCTGAGGATGTGAAAACGGTGTCGAAGTTTTCCACATATGTGAAACCATCAGTGCCGAAATTCGCTGAAGCCCAGAAAATTGCTGGCATCTCTTTTGATGCTGATGGTAACATGTCTGTAAATGGTGGCAATGTGGATAATGCCTTCATATGGACATATATTGTTTTGATATGTAAGATTGGAATTACCTTGACATTTTGTGGGGTGAAGTGCGGCTGTATGCATGGGTTGCATTTGGACTTTGGGTTACCTTAAGATTGTATTATTAATGTATTATTATATCAATATTAAGCCAAATTTAGCCCAAATTCATCATACATCTGTACCTTTTAATAATCAACTACAAAACTCCAAAAAAGATGTGATATTAAAATTTAGACTAAAATCAAGGTATACTCAAAGTGTACTTTCTTGAGATAGAAACGGTAAATTTTTCTAAAATTCATTTTGTATGTAGACAATATGCTATGATAAATAGACATGTGCAAATATATGCATGTTATCCCACTACAAGTGACATTAAACTTTTTTTTCTCACTGATCAATTCGTTGTCGTTTTTTTTCCATTTTATCCACATGAGTGCACATATTATTGGAGATCAAAGGCACAATTCGCTTTCAATGACACTTTTTTCATGCTGTGTCTACTAGCACAATCCAGTTGAGTACGTTTATTAATTTAATTGTAAACATTTATATTTATCCCATTTACAAAAACTAAACATTCTGGAAAAGGGGTCAATCCACAGAAACAGCCAACCGAGTAAAGGGGTAGGTGTATCCAAAAAAGCATAACAAAGTTAACTATGTTACAAAAGTTTTAACATTTTGCAATAAGTTGGTATATACAATTTACAATGATGGAATAATAACAAATCTTGTTTCTGGAAAACTTCCCATTAGGCTCCATCTACCTTACAGATCGCTTTTAAACATTTTCTATTGTAAAATGTTGCATTTTGATATCTTCAAAAATATACATAATTGGTGTGTTACATACGACAAATCGTTGTTCTCGTCTCAAAGTCTTGTATACAATGATATGCATAGTATACAATCACGCAAAAGCTTGAGACAGATGCAATCCCATACTAAATTATGAATATATTAAAGAATAGCTTCAGACACTTGAATTAATTTGTTTTTGTCTAAATTAACTTCCTAACAAACGGGAGTAGTGTCGATCAAACTTGGACAGGGAAGGGAAGTGAACGAAATGACAGGAATCTGTGAACGGAAAGAGAGGGAAGGGAAGGGCGGAAGGAAGGATGACATTATGTTTAATTACCGTTCATGATAAATAACGTATCTTAGGAAATTGTGAACGAACCAATTCATCGTATTTATGGCAGATAAGTTACCTGGATGTAAAAGGCATGATAATGTGATTTCCAGTAAAATGTAAGAGGTTTCAGCTTTAAGATAATAAATCTTGGAAAAAGTAAACATAAAGCTGTCTGCTAAATGCAAAAGCTTAAAACAGATCATTTATTTTATTAACATCGG
>VMBQ01012447.1:5461-19893 GCA_007657795.1 Dreissena rostriformis | reverse complement strand
TATATATGTTCACTACAAATACAAGACACTTTCATTAAATGAGTGGACTGACCTTTGTTGGCTGAGTGGCTTTGAAAAAAAACAAGTATTACCCCGGTATAAACTAGGACATATGTAACATACTAAATATGTTTAATTTTCAGATTTCGCTGATAATTCTCTGATAATTTATTTTTTATTTTTCTTTTATTAACATTTAAAACACTCTTGTACACTTGCAATCATAAACATACAAAAATATTGACATTGAGTTTAAACAAAGCAGCCAAATAATTCATAGTACTGTATGGACTTACCAAAAATTCCATCTGCCATTTTGTGAACAAAAAATAATCAAAAGGATAGTTTCCACAAGAATAAAAATAAGAGTGTGTTTATAAATCTTTGTTTATAAAAACCAACTCATTAGTATGCGTTGCTTAACTTATAAGCACTTATAAGAAACTTTCATTATAAAAGCTGGGTCTTTATACCAAAAGAAGACATTAAAAAAAATCTCTGTATTTCCTGGTGGCTTTAATTATTAAATTAAGACAAATCAAATCATAGCTAGAAATTATCATATTCCAACCCCGCAAAGAAAAGAACANGCACGCACGGACGGCAGACGGACGGTCTGATGTAACCCATTTTCAATAGGGTTCGAGTCCTCATGAATATAAAGCCACTGAACAAGTTTGAAAAGAATCGGATGAAAACTGTGGACTTTATCGCGTAAACAAGAAAAAGTCTAACGGACGCACGCACACACACACGGACGGACGGACGGACGACGGAAACCACACCATGACATAAGCTCTTCTGGCCTTCAGCCAGTAGAGCTAAAAACAAGTATTACCCCGGTATAAACTAGGACATATGTAACATACTCAATATGTTAAATTTTCAGATTTTGCTGATAATTCTCTGATAATTTTTTATTTTGTTCTTTTATTAACATTTAAAACACTCTTGTACACTTGCAATCATAAACATACAAAAATATTGACATTGAGTTTAAACAAAGCAGCCAAATAATTCATAGTACTGTGTGGACTTACCAAAAATTCCATCTGCCATTTTGTGAACAAGAAATAATCAAAATGATAGTTTCCACAAGAATAAAAAAAAGAGTGTGTTTATAAATCTTTGTTTATAAAAACCAACTCATTAGTATGCGTTGCTTAACTTATAAGCACTTATAAGAAACTTTCATTATAAAAGCTGGGTCTTTATACCAAAAGAAGACATTAAAAAAAATCTCTGTATTTCCTGGTGGCTTTAATTATTAAATTAAGACAAATCAAATCATAGCTAGAAATTATCATATTCCAACCCCGCAAAGAAAAGAACAACAAAAGTGTTGACAATGCCTGGTGGCTTTAGTTATAAAATTAGGACTAATTAAATCAAACCTAAGAAGTAATGAGAGAGATAGTGCATTGTTTCCTTATTAACATTAATAGATGTACTAGTTCATATTTTTCACTTGGAATCAAATTGGTTTCAGTATCTGTAACAAAAATGTTCATCCATAGGAAATGTGAAAATAAATTTATTATACAAGTAATTTCGTAAGTACTAAGGTTATGAACCAATACTGTTAAAATTTAAATCTCTATTTAGATTTCTAGTCCTTGTAATTCCTTTATAAAATTGATTTTCGAAAATGTTTTCCCACACAATACAGGTACTATTAAGATTTCACTTTCAGAAATGTCATACAAATTGGAGGGTACTGCAGCAATTTCCATTAAGGAAACAAAATTAGCTGTTGGGCCAGGCAAACTCAACTTTTTTTAAATGATTTTCATTTTCAAAAATATGTTCACTTAATTAAAAAATCTGAGTAGTTGCTAACCCCAGGTAAACAAAGACATAGGGCATGGATCACCGCACATTATACTTTTATCTAAAAAATCTGCTTACGTTACAAAGATGATGCTTATGGCAAATTCTACTTTTGACCTCTGTGTGTGCCCTTGACCGATTTGGTAATGAGACAGGTGATACATGTACACACAACAATCAGTCTCCTTATAATAGTCATTTGTGGTTGATTCTTATAAAATTTCATGATGTATAAAAAAAAAGCACAATCCGGACAATTTTATTTTTTTTGGCCAAATTTGACATTTGACCTCTAAGTAAGACCTTGACCTCGGATGAGGTACCGAGACAGGTTTTACACATGAAAACCTTCTCTTCATGGTGGTCATAATATTTCATGGAAAGCTATTTTAAATAACATCATAAATAATAAAGTACCAGTCCAGACAAGCCGTTATGGCCAAATTTGACCTTTGAACAAGTGTGACCTTGACCTTTGAGGTAGGGAGACGAGTATTACAAGTGACACATAGTCTCAGGGTGGTGCATTTGTGCCTTGACTTTTGAGGTTGGTATATGGCTGTAACACGTGACATGTGGTGTTATGATGGCTTACATTGTGCCATCACCTATGAATGGTAAAGTAATGACTAAGACTGGAAAGTTCAAGCATTTTAATGGCCAAGTGTGAATTTTGACCTCTAGGTCAGTGTGACATTGACCTTTGAGGTAAGGAGGTGTTAAAAGTGACACTTTTTTATCATGGTGGACATTTGTGCCTAGTTATTTCAAAATCCATCAATACATGGAAAAGTTATGACTGGGACAGGAATTTTAGCACACACAGACAGTGACACCTTCTTCAAAGGGGGACATACATTTTTATCAGTAAAGGGCTTAAAGGCTGGTGCTAATTTCAACCACTAACAAGATGTGTTTGTGAAACACTATGTCCCCTTTTGAGCGATTTTGACACATATATTTGACCTTTGACCTTGAAGGATGACCTTGACCTTTCACCACTCAAAATGTGCAGCTCCATGAGATACACATGCATGCCAAATATGAAGTTGCTATCTTCAATATTGCAAAAGTTATGGCCAATGTTAAAGTTTGACGCAAACAAACCAACAAACAGACAGGGCAAAAACAATATGTCCCCCAGTATGGACTGGGGGACATAATAATGACCAAGCATGCAATCAAACCTTACTTTTACTGACCTCTGATCTGGTGTAAGACACAGGCCAGTCACATGACCCGAGAGGTCCATCAGCTGATCAGGGCAGTCTGGTTTTGGATGCTGCTGCACCAGGTGCACGTCATTGTTGCTGTAATTGACCACCATGTTGTAGCCCGCCCCTGCACCGTCTTGCTGCTCGCTATAACTCCGGACATTCACAGACCCCATCTGCCCAAAGAACGTCTGGTTGCACGTGGGAATGTTCTTGAAGCCGATCTGATGCAGGGCAACTGCGAATTCGCCAGTGACGTATATCAAGTTTTTCATTCTCTCTTGGGGCCAGTGAATGCACTTGATGCAGGTTGACGAAGACGGAGGTGAAATACTGCTATCGGTAATGAGATTTCTGAAAGGCCAATCATCTGTCGTTGGGCTGTCCACGTCCATTTGTGAATCGTCACTTAGTTGCAGACTATCACTTTTTTTTGCCTTTGTATCACATGTGTCACAAATCATTTTGGAACTCTCAATACTGGAATTTTCTAAATTGTTAGTTCTACTTATAGGTTTAAGCTTTACAACATTATCATCATCAAATAATTGTTCTCCCTGTTCATATTCTCTCTTGTACCTTGTGTACAAACTATTGCTTCGTTCAGCTACAGTGGGACTTTTCAATTGCCCCTTTACATCTGTTAAGTCTGGCGCCTCAAACCTATCTACCATCATAGTACTCTTCTCATTTTCTTTTCGACTGGTTTGCCCAGGCTGGGCCACCTTTGATAAAACTCTGGATACAGTCAAGAACTTGATCAGACTGGCAGTCTCACTCGTAAAGGTGAACAGTGGACGCCCAGTCATATCTTCTACTTGTGGAACTTTGTCAGGAATTGGGTAACAGCTAANGTTGCAAATCTGTCGAGGCTGATCTCTAGTGTTCCCCCCAGGAAAGTCTGGTCATCCAACCAGGCCCCAAACATCTGAGAAGGGTCCATTGTGACCACACGCAGTATTGCGAAATCTGATGAGAAAATTGTATATAATTTGTATTGAAGAAATTAAAAGATTCATCTCTTAAAATAATTTAACAAACTGAGAATCAGCATTTGAAATTCCTTGTATATTGCACTTTAACAAGGCTCTGACAGAATTTCAAACCAAAAAGTAGTCAACTACTGGTGAAAATCCCACTCAAAGTGTGACATGACCGTTAACCTCAGGTAAAAAAACCATGTCTTTCACCAGTAAACCATGCTTTTTAGATGATGCATGATCCATTTTTGCAAAGGGATGGAGGGCCAGACGGACATTAAGATGGAGGGAACCTATAGTCCCTTCTGGTGAAACCACTAGGAGACTAATAATAACCAGAAATAACATTTTGGATTGGATATGGCAGTTGTTATTTTTTTGATAAGTCATAAAGATACACAATTTTTAGAACTGTGCATTGAAAAAGAGCAGTCTATTAATGAGCCATAAAATAAATTTTAAACAGACACTTATTATAAAATATATTTGTGAAAACATGTTTCTTATTGAATTATAACTGGGTTTTGACGACACAAAGTTGACATGTGATAGCAACACACAGACAATCAAAGGCAATGTCATCCTTAAAGAGTGGGCAAGAGACATTTTACCCAAAATAATTTATTTTATTATAATCCTGTTTAAAATCTTGACAAAATACTTGCTATATCAATTTGTTTACAGGAGAAAAATCTGTATAAGTATGCATTATTTATTTATGACACACACTATTTTTTGGATTTCATATTTCAATAAGAGCTTTCTACTGGACAATTTTGTATTTTTTAACATCATAATCATACAGATTGAAAAACAAGAGATGTGTTTGTCAGAAACACAATGCCCCCTACTGCGCCGTTTTGATGTTTTTTTTTTTACCTTTGACCTTGAAGGATGACCATGACCTTTCACCACTCAAAATGTGCAACTCCATGAGATACACATGCATGCCAAATATCAAGTTGCTATGATCAATATTGCAAAAGATATGACCAATGTTCAAAACCTAAACGCAAGTGTGAAGGAATTTCAGAAGAACAGACAGGCAGACGGACGGACAGACAGACGGACAGTGTGATCACTATATGCCACCCTACCGGGGGCATAAAAAAGATAATATACTAAGGGTCACTTAAAATGCAAACACTAAACTGAATCAATTTCAATGTCAGTCGCAATGTCTACCAAATTAATGATAAATCAATTTTGTTTTAACCAACTTTTATGTCAACAGAATAAACACTTCCAAATGCTTCATTGCAGCATTACTGTCAAAAACTAATATCAAATATATAGTCCAGAAACAACGAAACTTTCCACAAGAGAAAATGAACACCAAGTTTTGAAATGAATACATCAGTTCAACTGACTGTCATGAATACATCAGTTCAACTGACTGTCATGAATACATCAGTTCAACTGACTGTCATGAATACATCAGTTCAACTGACTGTCATGAATACATCAGTTCAACTGACTGTCATGAATACATGTACATCAGTTCAACTGACTGTCATGAATACATCAATTCAACTGACTGTCATGAATACATCAGTTCACCTGACTGTCATGAATACATCAGTTCAACTGATTGTCATGAATACATGTACATCAGTCCAACTGACTGTCATGAATACATGTACATCAGTCCAACTGACTGTCATGAATACATCAGTTCAACTGATTGTCATGAATACATGTACATCAGTTCAACTGACTGTCATGAATACATCAGTTCAACTGACTGTCATGAATACATCAGTTCAACTGACTGTCATGAATACATCAGTTCAACTGACTTCGTAATATTTTGTATGTACCTGTATCTGTTCAACATATTTGTACCATAAATTAAATAATCATAATCTGCACACCATTCAATTATTTATTTTTTAAACATTAATATTTTGCAGTTTTGTACCGTGCACAAGGGATAAAATGGCCATGTATCCACGTCTGTCCATAATACTAGACGACTTGACACTCGACACTAGTACCATTGTGTCAGACTGGTTAAATGCACAAAACTGTGTGAAATCCCATTTCAGTAACTGTCGGAAATCTTTGCTGTACTTCAGTCTGGTTGGGTAACCAACTTCCCAAATCTGGAGGTAAAGAAAAGCAATTGAGCCACGCTCTGTGAAAAAGAGGTTTTATGCATGTGCGTAAAGTGTCATCCCAGATTAGCCTGTGAAGTCTGCACAGACTAATCAGGGACGGCACTTTCTGCCTTAACTGGATTTTGGCTAAAAAGAGACTTTCTTTAAACAAAAAATATTATAAAAAACGGAAAGTGTCGTCCCTGATTAGCCTGAGCAGACTGCACAGGCTAATCTGGGATGACACTTTATGCACATGCATTAAACCCCATTTTCACAGAGCGCGGCTCAATTAGATGTTGGATGTTCAGTTCTTGCAAGTTAATGAGGGGCCACGCTCTGGAAAAACTGGGCTTAATGCAGTAACGTGTCGTCCCAGGTTACCATGTGCAGTCCACACAGGCTTATCAGGAACAACACTTTCAACTTTTATGGATTTTTTCCTTTAAAGGAAGTGCCTTTTCAATGAAAATCCAGGGAAGGCGGAAAGTGTCTTCCCAGGATAGCCTGTGCCAATAGCATAGGCAAATTTGGTATGACACTTTGAGCACATGCATTAAGTTTGATTTTCCCAGAGCATGGCTTATATATATTCTCAGGAAATGAATGCATGTTTCCAAAAAATAAATGAATGTTAATTATAATTAAAGTCAGGTGTGTTCACTTTAATATATTATAAGTTTTATTTGCCTGTAAAATTTACCAGTAACATTTTATGACACACTTAAACTTTATTATATTTTTTGTTCAGTTCATATTGTTATTCTTAAAAAGTATATGCATAATACATCACATACTTTTCCAAGATTGAATTAAACATAAATTAACACGTTAACAAAATCAATAAGTTAACACAAATGAACAAATACCTTTAACGAGGCGTCCTTTGAAGTCGTACCAAACACGCGACCATCATGCGAGAAGCAAACGTGAAGGACTTCATCCGTGTGGTCTGTCAGGGTTTCTGTCAGGGTGAGGGGGGTCTCATACTGGATCCTCTTCACCTCCTCGCGCCATGACGACTTTCCTGGCGCCAGAGGTTGGGAAGAGACATTGGAGATAGAGCAAAATAGACCCCGCCATAGTGTCTCATCTAGGGCTATCCTTTGCCATGTCTGAAATTAAACAAGTATTAATAAATTACATATTGTACCTTAGATTATAAGATCATATATAATCTTTTTAATGTTTTATACAGGCTCTAAAAAAGAAATTGTAAGCACCTTGATTGGAACCCTGATAAATGTGATATCTATTTTAAACGTATAGATATCAAACTGCCTAAATGTTGAATAAGAGTTAACAAATAACAACAGTCTATTAAAATGAAACAACAAACCGACGGAGACGGGTGATGTTCCCCAAAGTGTTTTTTTTGTCACAATATTGCACTTTATATTCAGATAAAAGGAAACGTCTTGAGGGGCATAACTTTGGACAAAATAATACAATAGTTGGTAGTGAAGCTTCCCATAAAGTTTCATTGAATTCCCGTGATAAGTTGCTGAGAAATAGCTCGGACAAGAAATGCACTATATGTACAATTAGTTTAAACCTTTTCATTTTAGTATTGAAAGCCTAAGACTTATTATGACACTCTAGAGTCTGTTACCTGGGTAGAACCAGTACTTGGTGTCTAAAGAGAAGAATGCTCACTGAGTGGGGATCAAACCTGAAAACGCAGCACCTGATCACTTGGTAGACATTGTTAAATCTTCGTCATCATGACCACAAACGTGCCGATTTCTTGACAAATAAATGTACAAACCAGTCATGGTCATTATTATGTCTCATTCACAATCTACAGCAAAACAAGCCAATCACCCTGCAGACAGATCCAACTTTTCCCAGGTGCTCCACGTCGAGGTAAGAGAATATGTACAAGAGTATGGAGTCTGGAATATCCTGCCAATAGCTATTGAAACTACCATCATCTTCATTGTCAACTTCTTGCGCACCATCAACATTAATTGGAGATCTGAAAATTTTCAGAATACAATGAAATATCATTATGTACATTCTTTTCTTAAAAATAAATGAAGTACTTAAAATGTTTTATTATTTGTAGAGCATTTAACCAATAAATGGATGTGTAGTACATGTACACTGCATAGCAAGCAAGTTAATCACTTCACACATGTCCATAGGTAAGTTATTATTCAAATTATTCATTATGTCATGCCCCTTGACAATAAAAGATGTATAATTTAACAGGCTGCACCATGCTCATGTTTGACCTTTGGCATTTAGTGTGACCTATGCCCAAGGGGTAATACACCTTCTTCAAATGGTGAGCATGTTTGGTACATAATTGCCACTTATTATCCTGAGATAATGACCCAACTAGACACATTTTGGTTCCAAAAATTGAAAATGATCTAATAATTAATTAGACCAGGTTTGGCAAAGGTCATCTCAAAGGTCTAGGTCACACCTAGACGTAAAATTTGGTCATAAAACAGCTCGTCTGTACTGTAACTTGGTCATGTATCATGCAATTTAAAATTAAAATGACTACCTATTTACCACCATTAGGTGCTTAGCAGTGGTGGTGTAATGACAAATTACTACGCTGCAGTACACTCCCTGGCTCAGATGATTTAAATGCAGGGAAATTATGTGTTTTATTAAATACAAGTATAAATGACATTAATATGGAATGGTAAACAGTCAGAGGTATGTATATTTTATTTGTTATACAACTAGCATGTGTTCCCGTAGTATCGGCCCTCTTAATGAATAAATCTTAATATTTGAAGTGAAAAGATTTTAAAACACACATGTTTAATATGTCAATCTATAGTTAAATGTGTATTCTTGGACATAACAACGAAAAACTGCATCTACGTGTAAATCCCCAAGGTTTTGACAAAATACTGGCTCGACTGATCTCCCTGTAGTAATCTGTATCATGTATAATGGTCATCTGTATTCTCGCGGTACTTAACGTTAAAATAAAAATAAAATCTGAAACAAATGCTTACTTTATAAATTATGGACTCCTTTGCCAAAATAAACTTTTTTTCCCGCTGATATCCATCTTAATTTTATTTAAAATATAGTGTTAATATTGCGTGAAAAACAGTTATGACACAGTAGTATCCCCTGTTGAGGTGCGTGACGCCATATTGGTATTCTCGCGGTAGGTAGGTCAACAGGCTGTTTGTCACTAAATCACAGTTTGTTTATAATATCTGCAAGAATTTTCAATTTTGCAACAGTTACAGCTTTAATAAAATATTAACCATTAAATTAACATAAATATTAATAGTTCAACCGTCGTATGAACTTCACCACTGTCAAAATACCGCTCCTCTGGACAATGGATGCATGTAAAGGGGCTTTCCCTTCTTAGCAGTTGAACATTTGTTAAGTGATGCGTTACAATTGGCGGGAGACAGTAAAATGTGCATACAAATGAGACTAAGGGAAAGAGAATGTGCGATCAGACAAAGTGTAAACAAGTTGAAAATTCGGTAAAAGTGAAAAATTTAATACAAATATTGTTAAATTGGGTGAAAACATGTTTTTCATGGATAACAAGAACAAAATACCAAATATTGTTAATGATTACATGTAAACCGGTTTTCTTACAGCCAATGGAAATTGGATCACGAATTATGATGTGTTCACATTATGTAGCGGCGCAATTGAAATACCGCAGAAATATCAATACCGCGAGAATACCGATGCCAACTATACAAAGTGTCTCATGATATAGGCCTTTCTGATTGGTTGCTAAGGTTTGTTACTATTCGGATGTGCTTGTTCTATAATTAGTTTCTAAATGGAAAAACGAAACACTTGCACATGCTGATTTTTTTTTGATTTTTTTTTATAAGCGGCTTATAAAACAATCGATAACCCCCTCATAAATCATAAACAAACAAACACAATTTTGCATTAGGTAATTTAAAAATGATAGCTTCAACCAGGAATAAACATGACCCTCTTTCCCATGAAAACTGGAAATCATGAAAATGATCGTCGTTATTGTCATTTATAAACAGCAAATTTATTAGAATTTAAAGCGAGCTCAAAGAGCTCAGCCAAGGCGTGCTTGAGGCAAGCAATACGGCAATACCCATAATTGACTGTGCAGGTTGTTGTTTTGAAAAGTTTGGTACCTGCGCGGGCAATCATCATTACCGGAAATTTTCAAAGTAAATAACCGGCATCTCCTGATTGATCATAATGATAAAATAGATAAAAATGATCAAATTTACGGCTTTTAAATATTCTAATTCTTCTCTGTATTTATTGTGACTATATTTCGAATAACGCATCAGCATTCTTCCTGTAAAACAGTTGTCTTCATTCAGGGAGTTCCCAGTTCGATGACATCATCACCAAATTTAGCACTGGAATTCCCTTGTTTTTAACAAAAAATGCCTATTAGCCTCAGGGTACCAATTCTCGAACGGAACCAATTCTTGAATGATTTTTGTTAATTATAAAATTTACTCACGGTGGAATCGTTGAATTTGAAATCGGTCCTATTTTAAGTAAGTCCAATATGAATACATTCTATTGGCAAACTTCCAACTCAACAGCCTCTTTTTCGTAAACGCAACTGCAGATGAAGAAATTACACATTGATAATCACACATAAACTTTGAAAGACAGTAGAAGAAATTAAACATTCGAATCAATGTAATAAAACTATAACGTAATTGTGAATATTATGCATTTTCTTTTGATTAAATGAACAAAATATATTTGTAATGATTATCCACGTCAGTTATAAATTTATTTTTACCAGTTTATGGGTGTGTTGCAAATGTCTGATGGCTTGCTTGAGTGAACGTTCGATAATTGGTTCCAAACCGTTTGAAAAATATAAACAGAACCAACTTCATTTGACCAACGGTAAGGTCGAGTTATTAACGCCTGTTTTCTTTAAATTTTAGTTTCAGAAAGAGTAGTCTTTTATCTGAAATATCATCTTAAATTATTTTTTAAAACTTGAAACAGTTTGACAAATTAAATAAAATCGGCAAAAAATCGTTTGATAATTGGTACCCTGAGTCAAGTCAAGTCAAGTCAAGTCAAAATTTATTTATTGTCGGTATGGGGGTAACAAATATATAACATAAGCTATGTATAGCTTTTGACCGACCTGAGGCTAGTCCATATAAACGGACTCCCAGAGCCTTTGATAATTTTTGCTATGGCGGCTCTGGGAGTCCATATGCACCCCTTCATAATTCCGTGCGCTTCACTAAACAGACGTCGTTCGAAACAAATTGAGGAAAATAATGAATAAACTTCATAAACATGTTAAACTTACCAGAATGGCAACCTATGGACGTTATCCTGTGCATGCACCCTAAAAAAACAGGATGATGTTTCAACACACTATTCTCGTTGACATTTTTATGTTTTGAAATTTGAAACAGTGTATTTTGTGACCAATATTTTACATCGTCGTCAACTTAGGCTACATCACATAACCCGATGTGCAAAATATTGGTGTACTGCGACCTTAACAATAACAACACTTTTAAGTTGTCAACAAATTAACAGTTTCCAATATGGTGGATAGAGTGACGAAAGAAAAACGAAGTCAATAAAAAGCAATTATTTCTTGCTTTAATGGTACCATTTTGATGAGTTTGTGGTTTAGACAGGTAAACTTTGATAAGTTCTTGCAGTTTCAGTGTTCCTTAACCCCTGCATTGTTGATTAAATTTTGCACCCATGTTTATGAGTGGTGCATATGGACTCCCAGAGCCGTCAGAGCAAAAATTATCATAAGCTCTGGGAGTCTGTTTATATGGACTACCCTCAGGCTAGACATTAATAGAGCTCGCTTTGAGGCTTTGCCTTATTTCATATTAAAAATTGAAAAACATTAACTGTCATGCACTCCTTAAGGTTTTATTCAAGTGGAATCGTCAAAGTCACGATACGATGAGGAGGGCCGATACTATGAGAATATGGGATACAGCTGACCAGGGAAATTGTGTGAACTGTACACCAGTAGTTTGTAGACCCATAATTTTGCAAAAGGTACATCAAAAAAATGGTATTGGTATTTGTGTAAAGACAATTTATAATAATGTCCTGCAATGATCTTGATTGCCTTACTTTCGCTCTTGAAAACACAGCAGTGGCATTTTCGCTCCACAAATTTACATTTTTTAATATTTCTAAGAATATCTGATCTTACAAAACAAAATATTTTCAGCGACCGTTTAAGATTTAATCGATTATTTGTTGGCTTTTTAAATTTTATTTCATTAATTTCTTTAATTTCTTAATACAGATCTGTAACTGTATGATATTCTCAAATAATTATTATCAAATGAAGCATTAAAATCAACATTAAATTAAACAAAATTAGCAAAACTGCGAACGTTCAAGCAAACATGCTCTGACGTAATTAAAGATCGTTTTTTACCACAAAGCAAGTTAACATATTGAATAGTCTAATTAAGCAGAATTAAAGTTTGTTATCGAAATATATGGCATAAAGTAAGTGTATTTTGTTACAGAACCATTGTATTTATACAAGATTACGTAAAGCAAAGGAAAGTTACCGGGACTAGTTTTTTCTTAGGGGATTTTTTTTCTTCATTTTGGTGGTTACTTTCATTTTCAGGCATGGGTTTTATTTTAGTAATTTCCAAGTACGTAACACGGATGAGAAATGGAATGTATTTTAATGACAAAAGCCAATAGTAGTTGTTGATTAAAAATAAATAAATAGGTATATATGTAACTTTTTTTAATACAATTATGATTTTATTTGTACAATCATATTTGCGTAAACTGCAAGTGCTGGCATTGATAAAAAGTAATGAACATTGCTTAATTATGTCTTTATTGATTTTTTTTTTAAAATTAAGAATACAAGATGACAGATGTACAAGTGAAGATAGAGCTGGGCCACAAGGCAGTGCCTCGTGCAAAACCAACTAAAGAAGGGTTCACTCACGACTGGGTGGTCTACGTCCGTGGACCAGAGCAGTACAACATCTCAAACTTTGTTGAAAAAGTGGTTTTCAATCTTCATCCGTCCTTTGAAAATCCCAAAAGGGGTAAATAATTGCTCTACTTATAATAAGTTATTATTTAAGAGATGTTTTCTTTCTCTATAATAGTTTGTTATTGTTTTGTTTTTTTAGTTCAGTTCATGTCTAATTTTTTTTTAAATTTATAATGTTTTAATTAAAGGGATTGTTGTAAAGATGATCTTTGCTAAAAAACAAATCACTTAATCTCTTAATGTGTTTAATTTATATTGAGTTTTCATCCTTTTTTAATGATCAGTCTCTGTATTTATAACTTGGTTTTTCTTATCATTTGTTATGGTAATAGAATCCGGGTCGTTTCGCCCTAATACCTGTTCGCCCCTGAGTTGTTTCGCCATAATACCCGTTGGCCCTGGGTCGTTTCGCCCTAATTCTAGTTCTGCCTGGGTCGTTTGGCCATAGTTTTTTAATATACACCAGGGCCCTCAATCTGTCAAATCCACGGCCGAAATTCGGCCGCATTCCCCCCCCTGAAAAGTATACTTTTTTCCCCTTTTGGGGGGAAAAATTGAATTAGGGACCATACGGACCATGGACCATACGGCCCAGACTATACGGCCCAGATTTGTGGACCATACGGCCCAGATTTGTGGACCATACGGCCCAGGTTTGCGGACCATACGGCCCAGGTTTGCGGACCATATGGACAATGTCTGAAATTATATTCATTGGTGTTCCTCCAATATTTTATTAATGAATTTAATAAAGTATTTAAGTTGCTGTAATTGCACGGAATATATTTACGTTATTGCGTTGTTTAGTGACAATATACTTGTTTAATTTGAACATTTGCGGACCATACGGGCAATGTCTTAATCAATAAATATTTCATATTCATTCAAAAATGTAAGAATACATTTAATAAAAAAAAAAATGCTGTAAATACACAGCAATTTTTATATTATTTCATCGTTAAGTGATATAAATATAGATAACCGCACTTTGTAAATTTCTTTATTATTATTGATGTAATATCCATAATACACACCAATTTGAGGCACATATAAATTAGACACGTCTTATCAAATACATATCTTTATACAACAAATATGTTCTATTATTTTATCGTTTAGTGATACAATTATAGATAACCGCACTTTGTAAATTTCTGTATTATTTGTTATAATATCCATAATACACATCAATTTGAGGCACATATAAATTAAACACGTCTTATCAAATACATATCTTTATGCAACAAATATTAATACAAAAAAAAACATATAAAACAAATTCAAGAGATGTGGACAAACGAATGTACAAGAACAAACA
>VMBQ01012446.1:0-11352 GCA_007657795.1 Dreissena rostriformis | reverse complement strand
ATTTGGGTAAACATAAAGCAAAATGGTAAAAAAGACCTGCTGGTCTGCAGTGCATACCGACCTGATAGGGATTTTACATGTATAGACGAGCTGGATCGTACCATCAGTCTCACTGATAAACTAAATAGTACAACCCTAATTGGGGGTGACTTTAACCTTGGGGACATAAATTGGAAAAATTAAACTGTAGACTCTAATGCTTCACACCCAGAAGAATGTAACAAAATTTTATCCTTTGCAGATACTCATTCATTAAACCAAATAGTTGATGAACCAACAAGACTATCTGATACCACCAAGAAATGTCTTGATCTGTTTTTCTTGTCTAATCCTTCTTTAGCCGAAACAGTTAAGGTCATACCAGGTTTTAGTGATCACTGCATCCCTTTTGTTGATATTTTATCTTCTGCTAGAATAAATCGGAAAGAGAAACGGAAAATACTTCTGTTTGACAAGGCAAACTGGTCCGAAATTAAAACTGGTTTAATAAATTTTATAAATGTAAACAATATTAATGATATGAATGTCCAGAAGCTTTGGGACAATTTTAAAGTCTGTCTGAACACACTTATTGAAAAATACATACCAACTAAAACTGTTTCTGGCAAGCAGCATCTACCATGGCTGAATTCCGACATTAAAAAGCTAATGAAAAACCGTGACCGCATTTATGGTAAAATGAAAAAGACTAAAAATTACACTTTACTTCCAAAAATCAAGAAGATCAGATCACTAATACAAAAGAAAAGTCGTAACTCGTATTGGGACTATATGAACAACATAATATGTGATGAAACAGAACATAAACATGAGACAACTAAACGTTTTTGGGGGTTCATAAAAAGCCTAAAAAATGACTCATGTGGTGTAGCACCTCTGAGGGATGATGGGGTCTTAAAATCCAACCCCAAAGAAAAAGCTGAAGTTTTAAATAAACAATTTTCTTCTGTCTTTACTAATGACACAAACAGCTCATATCCAGATCTTGGTAATAGCCCGTATAAAAACATGCCATCAATTAATATCACTGTAAATGGTGTTAAGAAACTCCTACTCAAACTGAATCCTTATAAGGCCGCAGGGCCAGATCAAATCAAACCCAGAATCTTACGGGAATGTGCAAATGAAATCGCACCAATTTTTACAGTCCTGTTTAACAAGTCACTTATTTCTGGCTCTGTCCCATCTGACTGGTCCATGGCTTTTGTAACTCCTATCTTTAAAAAAGGTGAAAAGTACCAAGCTAGTAATTACAGACCAGTCTCATTAACATGTATTGCCTGCAAATTGCTGGAGCATATCGTTGTTAGCAACATCTTAGACCATCTTGACAGCTTTAATATCCTGGTGGACAACCAACATGGCTTTCGAGCCCGGCGGTCTTGTGAAACCCAACTTGTGGGTTTTATCCATGACTTAGCTGCTACCATGCACAAAGACCAGGTGGATGTTGCTATCATGGATTTTAGCAAAGCGTTTGATGTTGTTCATCACGGTAGATTGTTGCTGAAACTAGCCCATTATGGCATCACGGGCACTACACATTCTTGGATAAATGCTTTTCTCGGAAACCGTAGTCAACAGGTCGTGGTAGATGGGGCATCTTCCACCATGGCCCCTGTAATTTCTGGTGTACCACAGGGATCAGTTCTTGGGCCTCTTCTGTTTCTGCTCTACATTAACGATCTACCTTCATCTGTGAAGTCAAAAGTCCGACTATTTGCGGATGACTGTGTCATCTACAGACCCATAAAAACTTCGGCTGACACTATTCAGTTTCAGACAGATCTTGATAGTCTATCACTGTGGGGGCAGAAATGGAAGATGTCTTTTAACATAGAAAAATGCCACATCATGCATGTCACGAGAAACCGTAAACCAGTAAAAACAGCTTACACTCTTAACAGTCAACCTCTGTCCGTTGTAAACCAAGCAACTTATCTTGGTGTTGAAATAAACTCAACTTTAAACTGGTCACCCCATGTAAATAAAATTACTAGTAAAGCAAGTCAGAGCTTAGGCTTCTTAAAACGAAACATTCATTCTTCCAAAATGGAAACTAAGGCAGCGGCATATAACAGCATTGTAAGACCATCCTTGGAATATTGCTCTAGTGTGTGGGACCCTTACCATCAGAAGGATATTGATAAAATTGAAAATGTTCAGCGTCAAGCCGCCAGATTTGTAACAAATAATTACAGCAAGACCCCGGGCACAGTCACAAATATAATTAAAGATTTAAACTGGAGTACCTTGCAATCAAGAAGACAACAAGCAAGGCTCGTTTTGTTCTATAAAATAGTATATAATCATGTTGACATCAATCCTCTTCACTATCTCACTCCATACAATAGACACACACGCCATCACCATCACATGGCATACCAAATACCACCAAGTACAGCTGATTACCACAAATTTTCATTCTTTCCAAGAACAGTGGTACTATGGAACACACTTCCAACTTATGTAGTCAGCGCTGATACGATCCCTGGATTTAAATCAGCGCTGCCTACTTTAGTGTTCCATCCTTAGTTCACATGTTTTTGCTTTTATCCTGTTTTAACTCTTCTAATATTCTCTTCACATGCACAGTAGTATATGTACATATTTTAGTCTTAAGGGCTTAAGGTGTTAGGTTTTGCACTTTTTTATCACTGTTGATAGGATTTTCCTTACTGGATTGAGCAACTCGGGTAACCTATCAACCTATTTCTTTTTAACCCCCACGCATGGCCATAGTGTATCAGTAATAAACATAGCCATTATTATAGAAGAAGAAGAAGAAGAAGAAGCTATAATGCAAAAAATTAAGATGTCATCATTTAATAAAGTCAGTATCACTGATCATTGTGGGCTCAGGTATTTCTTTAAAGTACCTAGGGTTCATTTAAGTATTCTTTAATGTACAGCGTGTACGTAAAAACATCCCACCATACTCCGAGTTGCTGGTAAGTATATTTTTCTTACCCCATGTATTTTAAAGTATACTGAGCTTACAATGATCAGTCGTGGTTGTTCTTATTGGTTGTTGTTGGCGCAGGCACTACTTTAAAGTACCCTGTGTATGCTTAAGTATACTACAATGTACCCCGGTTACGGAAAATAAGCACCTGACCATAATATGGTGTAATTTTAAGTATATTTTCCGTACCCCAGGTACTCTGAAGTATACTTGACAGTACATGGGGTACTTTAAAGCAGTACCTGAATTGACAATGACCAATCGAGCATCAATGAAGTTTCAAATTACAACCATTTATCCACTTTCTTGTTAAGAAAGTTCTTCAACAACAACACGTTAAAAACATAGTTAAATTATGTTTATCTGCTGTCTGTGATAAGAGAGGAACTGAAAAATGCTACTAACATAGAATTTTAATAGAGCAAACACTCCTGATATCATCGTCAACATCATAGTCCTCGTCCAGGAACGAACCCTGTATAGTTGTATTAGTTGCCAGTTAGACTAGGAAACTTGGCACGGATCACCTTCACTCAACAGGCAGGTATTGTTCTGCGGTCATCCCGTTGAAGGCGTCCGTGTACCCAGAGTACATACTGGCGATATACAGCATGTCGCATTGAGCGATTTGTGTACTCCACATCTACCGCCTGATGGGCAAACACATCTTTCCTTAATGTTTGCTGGATGTGGAGGGTGAGCGGATCAGTAACCACTAATCCTATTTTCCTGAAAAATATGGCAACATAAAAAACTCAACACCCCTTCATAATTCTTGATATAGAGATTTTTCTGTCATTTTTTTAAAGATGCAGGAACATAAACGCCACTGTTTTTACACTAAACCAGTTAATTTTTTTTCCACTTTTGATATTTAATTAAGAGAATGTCATGGGTATTTTGTTCCATTCTTGATACTGATATTACATATATATTTATATATCATATATATTTGATGCATATAAAATGTGATCTCAATTGCGTTAACCTGGAACACAGAAAAATGAACAGGAAAAATGGGTAAGATTCTACAATTACAACATACTGGCCTCTGCCTAATACAGTATTGTGGGGCCATTGGGTACGATAATTTTGGGTCCAAAAAAAAATGTGGGTACTAACAAATTTTTTTTATTAGGAAAGATGGGGTTCCTGTTAGTATACCAGGGTACCAAAAAGTATCATTTGAAAATCGGTGTACAGTGAAGTATACTTCAAAGTACCCGGGGTACGAGGAAGGAGTACCCGGTGGGAACTTGACCCATTCAGCCTACATGTAAATGAGTTTGGGCATTAAGCCGCATTTTTTTTAAATTCCATTCCAAGAAAACAAGATATTACATCTGCTAAATACATTTCTATATATGGAGTTTTTTTTATTTACAACAGCTGTCCCTAGAAAGCACACTCAACTATTCTTAGTGATTGATACTAAAATGTAGTACTTGTAAACACGTTCTAAGTTCAGGAAGGGGCTTAATTCTTTCAAAATCCTTGCAAGAATTATAGATCTTGTTATTGACCTATTTATCAACCCAAAGAAATTTGTGAAGTTTCAATTGAATACCTGTGATAGTAACTGGGGTAACTATGGTTGAATGTACCATGCTAACAATATTAAATTAAGAAACCGTGTTCAAAGATGGTTTTATTTTATCCCAGGTTTACCGTCAAATTTCTTGACACATTGACCATAGGCATAGAATGGTTTAAAAGCAGAGTGAAAAGAATACAGACTTAAGAAAAACATCAAATATTTCATAACATTTAGCTAACATTTAGCTTAAGACCAACCCCTATATTTGCAATATAATTCGCCGCCCCAAAAGTCACATGCTATCAATCTCAAATTTGGCCTCAAGGTCTTTTTCAGAAAGTAGAAAATAAATTGTCTTCATTGGTCGGAAATTAATGTATGTTTTTATATCTAGTATCAACAGGTTTCAAATTGTTAGTGTATATATATATAATGCATTATAATATTATCATTCAATCAGAAAGTGGGTGAAATGCAAGCAGCCAACGGTAGGAAAAAAATATGAAAGAATAGTTTTTACTACACGATCATTTGATTAAACATGCTGTATTGTGTGGGACTTCCACTTTGATATGCTAAACTTTGTCCACTGAAGGATGCCAGTACACAGGACTGTGAAACCCAAGAGTGGGGTTTAAATAGAATTTCATGTAAGAGCAGTGATTACTACTCTCGCTTCTCGCCTCGGCAATCCGGGTTCAGAGTCCAATGCACATTCCTCTGACTTATTCCACCCATAGCACAAGACCACAGCAACAATGAGCATCTTTCAGTAAAGACTAAATGGCTGGAAATTGCAGCTGAGGTCAAAATGTATGAGTATAGGAAGTTAACGCGTTAGGAATGCTGGACTATACATATTGCAGCCACAGGCGCGAATGGACATCATAACTTTGAAATACATCCATGCAGTATCAAAAAAGGGATGATTGAACTATTACTTAAACGCACAATACCCGCTTTCTGATCACGATGTTTTGGTATATATAACACCGATGATTCCATTAACTATGTGCGTCAAATCAGCACTACACGCGTATATACATTAAGTATAGAACATGTAGACTGCAAGTCAATATAATTAAATTGGCTTAATTTTCCAGTATTTTCAGACATACTAAATCGGTACTTAAATCAGCATTGAATTCGCAATAAAATAGCACAAGTTCATTTTTTAACGAAATGATAGTTGTAATAACAGCGACGTCTTTTAAATGTATTGAATGGAGTACACGTATATGTTCGTTTCAGAATTCAATCGTTTATCTGGCGATATTTTGATCAATCTTATTTCGATTTATTCCATGAAAGTAACAAAATTTGAATTCTGACATTTATATACATACAGTCGTAATTAAATTATAAAAAACTTCTTCGTTCTGTTTTCGAAATAAGAAATAAATATACAACATTGCGGTCTTGTTTTTTCCAAACGCAAATAATTCAAGATAATCCTAAACACCGATAATAATAATAATAATAATAATAATAATAATAATAATAATAATAATAATAATAATAATAAACGCTCAGTTATTGAATATTATCATGGTGTGGTTACTCGACGACTTGCAATTGACAACATCCAACAGTAATTTCTGAAATGTAAATTCATACTTGCATGTATAATTTATACTATGATGAAATTGAAAATAAATAAAATAAAAAGATCAACCACGAAACAAGAAATATATATTTTTTAATAAACATGAACAAGAGAAACGCATGTTTTAGACGACATAATGTGTCGTGAATAAGTAAGACACAAAATTCAACTATATAACATGTATGTATCATTCTTAACAATATATACTGGACGCTATTATTATGAATCGAAAATGCACCTTATATAAAACATAAATGTGATGCATAAACCAATTTTGTTTAAATATAACACAACACCCCGACCTACAAGAGAACGATGTCAACATTCAACGGTTTGAGCTGCAATTTTTGATATCAAATCAAAAACAGTCGGGCTTTCAACATTTGATACAACGCAGTTTAGAAATGAAAACATATCCATCAATACTCAAATCGATCAAATCGTAAAATGTATCATTCAACTGTCAATCAAGTTGAGTAAGCTATAAACGCATTGAAACCTTTGATGTTAAACACTATTGGTGATTGGACAATACGATATAAACCTAACACCAAAGTAATCAAACAGAGATAAAGCAGATACATTATTTCATTCACACGTTAACCCTAAGCGATAATTGCAATAAACAGGAGTCAAGCTAGAAAAGTAATTACTATGTTGTTAGTTTTCTGTTCGAACATAGAACACGGTCGGACTCTCGCATGAGTTGTGAGCTACTATTATTGAACCTACTGCTGTTTTAATTTGAATTCATTTGACTTGAATTGTGACTGTATCATTGTTATGTATATGTAGACTTGCTTGTACAAAGTTCCAAATGGTACATTTATGAGGTGCACGTGAACAGAATTACAAGTCCGATTAATCGAAAGTCTTTTGGGTAAAACGGATGACAATATCTTCAATGGTATTGTTTAGCATAATTATCTAATCAAAAGCCGTATAGATATTATGTAATGTGTCTTCATCAACGTCTTAATCTGGAAAGTACAACACTCGAATACCCTCCAAAATATCACGTGCAATTGAACGTAATTGGTATTGGTTATTTCACTCTCAGTTATAGAACAAAACCATTAGACAATTGAATTGTGAGTGGTGTTCGTTCTATGATCAGAATGATAGTTCATTTTATTTTATAAACATATAATTTTATTCAACATTGTTAATAATGCAAATATCAACATGAATTAATATACGTTTAAGGTCTTCACTGTGGAATAGTTAAATACATGTATTCCCTTACATAATATTGTAAATTATTATCAGTATGTATCATATAAAATATATTAACTAGTTTATATAATACATACAAGCAGATTGTAATGGTTCCTTTTCATTTACAATTTAAAATAGCTTAAACCTATATCACACAATGTTTATCCACATACAATAGATAGTTATCCGTAGGTTCAATGTCATATTCCAATATCATAAGTTGATATTAATAACATTTTATTGTTAAAATATGGCTTCATGTAGCTGGCACAAAAAGGAATCTATGCCGATCAGTGTGTTTCACAAACAGCCAGATAGCTATCGTTAATATCAAGCTGAATTATATAAGACACAATTGTGTTCACATGTATAATGCGTTTATGTCACAGGTACCATTTATACGTCTACAGGAAGTCCATATTGGTCCGTTCATACAGTTTATTTAACAATTTAATGAATGATTTTGTTTCAAAGCAGTTTGATTGAATCGTTAACCTTCAATTATAATTTAATGTGTATTCCCCTGTTTGAAATGTTTTCATAATAAAGTGATATTACGATAAAATTACATTGATCATCAAACTGACCTTGTTTACAAGTATAAGTTGTTTCTGCTTTTTTTCTAACTTCACACCAGTTGTTTAACTCTACTGTATATGTTTCTTATAAAAAAGCATTTTGAAAATATGACTTACGCGATGTAACATATACGATGTACTTAAACGTTATACTCAATTAATGTTGGCAATTAATAAAACAAGTTTGTTTGAAATGTTCTGCATATAAATCATCCAACAACCAGCATTTGTTTGAAGTTCTGTTCAAAAAGATTGTAACTCTGTTGTGTATAATGTGGTAGCGAAATGAGTCCAATGATAGAACATAAATCTTCAAACAACATTAATGTCCTGTTTTCATCGGGCATTCTCTTTGATAAAGCAAGATTTCAAGGATGGTCTTGTAATTTCGAATATATGTAATGAAACCGTATTATCATTGCTGAATGAATCTAAGTATAAGCCGATTACTGACGGCTGTAGACCAGTCAAAGTTCATGTTTCTAGGGATTCTTAAACCAGTTGACTGAAGTTGAAAATAAGCCATATGTTGAATATATGTTTAAAATAAAATGTTTTGGAAAAGGTTTATGACGGTTATATAGTATCAAATCATTAATTTCCGTCGGCAAGAAAGTTCGTGGTTTTTCAGAAAATGACCAACTCGTCGATAATTTTATTCGTGGATTTATGGTTTTTCGCGAAAAAGCAATTTATATCAACAACATAATCTCTGTGTGACTAAACATAGCCGCATATTTGTTTATACAAACAACATGTCTCCATTTGTCTGAAAGTCAAAACGGCTTGTATACATGATAGCGATGCGTATTCAATCTCTTGCTCATCCATTACATAGGGCAAAGAAAGACAACTCTGATTGCCTATGCATTTAATTGGTCGTTGTATGCAAATCGAAAGTGGATTTGTGTACTTGTTAACACCTGAGTGGTTATTTTTTTTCAGTAAGTATGTATACATATGACACAACATTGTATTTGTATTACTTACAAATACCACTAAGAAAACCACAGGGGCAGCACATGTAGATATCTACTGTTTCGTTTTTGTTTGTAATTTCTATAAAGTATGGGTTAAAACGCGGGTATTTCCCGAGGATTTATTAAAACGAAACTGCATTTGGTAAATCTTCTTGAAGTTTTATGTATTTTGTAAAGCAATACTGTGCATTTGTTCTTTTCACGTTTACACATTACTAATCGTGTTTTAGTTCGTTTAACTAATTGGTTGGTGGTATGCTTACTTTTGTATTTCTTTTCTCGTGGATAAGTGTTGTGTTTCCTTATTAGGAATACGAAAATTTCAGACATCCGAATGTGAAATCGAAAGTGCCATTAATCTATTTTTAAACGGAAACGGTACCAAGGTACACACGCATGTATATTCGACTTACCAACATAACACTTCAATAAAGTAAATGTACAACGAGTATGTGATAGAATAGCAACTTCGTACAATTGTTACAATTTGAATCGTAACAAAATCACAGGGATCGTTATTTGAAATTACTTTTTAATATTATACGTGTATACGTAAAGTATTATAGAGCATTTTGCTTAAAGGTCCCTGTGAGAAAAATCTGAATGTTTTATTGCCATGGTTCTGTTGTACATGTATGCACACTACTATAGAAGAGTTTAGTTATCGTGATTTTTATATACAACGGATGATCAATAAAGTTGTCCTTGGCGGGAGTAAAAATACAACAACTTTATGAACTTTTAAATATTAACAAACTATAGTATTAAAATAACGTTAATGGTATTCCACATACTATTTCATATGTTGAAGGTTAAAAACAATTGTGAATACTGTTGGAATATCCGACATTTGTNGGGGGGGGCTAGCAACTTATGCCGAATGCATGTGATAATATCAACTACAAGATCCTTTGACTACGTTCAGAAAATATATTTTACGGGAATATGTGGCATTGTGTATCTGCTCTAATTCGCACAATTCAACATTGACATAGAGTTCAAAGAGTTACAAAATATTGTTGAGAAAGTTGGCCCTGCTGCTTAACACACGTACAAGTGTAAAAAGAAGTCTCGGAAGGAATGCCTACTCATGGTCAAATGTTGTTAATGATGATGATGTTGATGATATTTGTAATGATGCAAGTATAAGTGATGTTGATGATGGTGTCGTGATTAAGTAATTAGGACTATGATGGTGCATGTAGAAGTGCTGTCAGATGGTATTTCTGATGATTCTGCGGTGATGGTAATTGCGATGACTGATGATGATAATGGCGATGATTTGATACCAGATGGCGATGACGCCATTTGGTATAAAAACACAATTACCTCAATGACAACTTTATTCCAATCCTAATAAAAATACAGTTACAACGATATGTTCTTCCATTTTCTGTTGAAAAGACGATGAAAAGTACAAACAAAAACCAAAAAACGTTCGAACTAGTATCTTAGTCTTACCTTAAATTATCCTTTAACATCCATAAATAATCCATTTAACACAATAATTGACGATTGCGCATTTAGGGTCTTTAATAATTATATTAGCATAGTGAAATAAAGACCCTTATGCCATCCTATCACTAGTCTATTTTCAAATGTGTTTATGAACTCGATAGACTTTCCACTTCGTCACACGCTACGTCAGTCAAAATTAAACTGATGTGTTTCGTCACAGAAATACGTCACACTAGATACGTCATAAATTGCGCAATCAATTGAATGAAAAATAAAAGTACGGAATGCCAGTTATGAGATAAATTTAGGTGGAAATTCGGCTTAAATTTATATACGGTATATTGATTTGAAAAGTAAACATTCATTTCATGTACCAATCCACAAAAAGTAGTCCGCCGCGCGTGACAGCTATATTTCAACAGTGTTGAAAATAAAGGAAAATATATTCCACAGTGGGTTATTTCGGCAATGCACGTCTGATGATGGGATAAAATGTGTTTATAATGGTGATGACAGTGAGGCTATGCGAGAAAGATGGTTGTTGACCTGTTATGGTGATGGTATTGTTGCATGTTACGGGTATAATGATGGTGCTGGTCTAAGCGATTAGATGATAGTGTAGTGATAATGATTGTGTAGGTTTTTATGTTGATGGTAGTGGTGTCAGAGTAATAAGGATGGCGGTGTGTTTGTGGTTTGGTCACCTTTTTGTAGAACAATTAATGGCTTTAACAGTTTCAGCTGACACATTATAGGTTTCACTAAATCATTGAAGTGGAAATACATTTTAGAAATTTGTATTGGTGTGTGAATGTCAGCAAATGGACATTTATAAATCAAATTATAGAATAATTAAATGATACAAACAATGACCGAAAGAATGGATTTTGATGGTACAATATTTGTCGCATGTTTATGCATCTGTATTGATTCTTTACGAAATAAACGAAACAGCTATTTACATATCGATGATTGTTTTTCATATATAGGTTTACAGATGGCGGAAGGTG
>VMBQ01012445.1:7395-19213 GCA_007657795.1 Dreissena rostriformis | reverse complement strand
CATTCCCCTATACAATGAGACCAAGAAATGCTCTGGACAAAGAATTCACACAAATATCCCCAGGGATTTTTCTAGTGGTCAACTCGTCCCCAACTCGTCCCCATTTTGGTCAACTAGTCCCCAAGTCAACTCGCCCCATGGTCAACTCGTACCTTATTCAAATTTTTAATTTGGCAATGAGCTCGAGACGCGTTATTTATGCAAACACATAAATAAGAAACACATCAAAAGAGTTTAACATAGAATTTTAATTTCAAAAATTCAATTTACGTCAGTACATAAATTTGTATTTATTGCCTGCTTACTATAACAGTATTCCACACCGAATTCTGCATTTCTGATTCGCTTAAAAGAGTGTTATATCTGGTAAAAAGTGTCGAGTAATTGGGAATCGAAGTGCCATTGTTATTGAGATGATCGGCTAACGAGTGGCCATGAACATTTTGGCACCCGACTCTTTTAACACTTGAATTTCCAGAAATACGTTAGTAACAAAATGTAACATGTTGTAACATTAATGGACGTATTGATATTTTATTTCGTAGTAAGCACGTTCTTGATTTATTTCCAAGTATTTTTATTTTGTTGAATATGTACTGATCATCCAATTAATGCTGATTATCGATGGAATAGTATCGTGCGTTTTTTTTTAAATACAAGCCATCGTTTTTGCGCGAATTTCTGTGCAATACGAAGTGCTATATGCATAAAGTACATAAATTGAAATTCAATTGAATTTATATTCTCGTGTAACACTTTTTAATTTGATAAGCAAATCTCCAAAGGACTAGCACTTGGGTTCGAAAATGGCCCTATGGAATTTATTAGCGAAAATTACCTGAAGTAATTATCTAATATGTATAGATTGAAAAACATTTATTAAAACATATATAGTATGGTTGTCATGGCAACACATTTAAACATACCCATTTTTACATAATACGATAATAATGCTACATTTATCAATTATTCAATTGTGTTAAATGGCACTATTAAGAACAATTCATAGTATTGTCAATATAAATTTCAAATAAGACTTAATTGTTTATCTAGTTATTTACATTCTTAAATCTCCATCTCCACTGTAACCATTTTATTTGCTGAGACAAATACATATTTATCGAGTGTTCGAAACTTAACATTTATCAGTTGACAAGTTTCAAGCGCAGTCATTATACTCTCAGGAATATATAAATGTACATGAATGTTGTTGTAGCAACTGTAATTAATATTTAATATAATTCCTATATATCATGTCCAGTATTGCACTTATAACGGACATTGTTTAAGTGCAGTAACATGACAAGTAACAAACAAAAAACTTCACAAACGGTAAACACAAAGATACAGTCGTCCCTGTCACTATTATTATTAACAAAGTTGATGTGTAAATAAACGTTATAACATGGTTGCTATAGTAACATTATCCACTAAAATACATGTTATATACTCTTGAAATAAATATATGGTAAGCAGTATATACTAGTTTAATGCATACACTTAAAAAAACAAACAATCGCAATAGTTAATTAAAAGAAATTGTTCTTAATCACAAAACTAAACAATATTTAATAGTAACATGTGGATTCAATGTAATTACAAAATTGATGTGTAAATAAATGTTATTTAATGGTTGCTATAGTAACAGAATACACCAAATATATGTTATAATAATTTAACATACATATGGTAAGCAGTATACACTAGTTTAATGTATACACTTTAAACAACAAACAGCCAGAAATGGTTATTTGAAATATTAAAGTTCTAAATCACAGCACTTAACAATATGTAATAGTAACATTTGGATTATGCGTCAATTGACTGCTCAATTCAATATAGACACAGCATTATTCATCGATGTTACTTTCATCGGAGTCAGAAGAATATCGTTCAAGAATTTCTCTCCTTAAAGGTTCTTAGCTTTTCATTCTCCGTATAAAATATTAAGTTGTGTATGCATGAATAATCTTGAAGATACAACACCATGGCTGTGTTACGTAGAAAGATATTCGCTACTTATTATTATAAAAGCCCCATTACTTCTCAAAATCAATGAAAAATTCGTACAATATTTCGCAAAATAAAGTTAAACAATTAACAATCGGGGTTCCTTATAGCGATTGCCAAATTTTCAACGCCAGATGTGGTCTGGTAACATAGATGTTTGTAGATACAAAATGCTTTATTTTTTGTTGTTGCATAATTTATTCACGACACATGCACACTAATATGGTACAATGTTAGTGTTATTGTGTCGTATGAATAGATATCTTTGCGGGAAATTAAAATGGAATTATTTGTGTCACAAACAATAATAAAAGAGCATTTTGTATCAACAAAAATCTATGTTACCAGACCACATCGGGCGTTGAAATTTCAGCAATTGCTATAAGGAACACTGATATTTAATTATTAAAATTATTAAATATTATAATTTAATTTTATTTATTTTGCGAAATAGTGTACGAAATTTTGTTGATTTTTAGTAGTAATGGGGCTTTAAACTTCAATATGAAACTTGCTAAAAAAATTCTTATGAAGTTTTAAAAAAAGGTGTCCAAATGTCTACCAATCAATTAATAAACATATCACTGAATAACTGCCGTTTCGCAAAACCTGAACAATATTCAAATTTAGACACTTACATTGTAAATAATTTTAAATTAACATCCAACTGAGCACCTTTGTACAGTTTTTGTTCACCCCTTAACCAATATTCGCCGGCACAAAATCTTTTTACAACGAGTGCTGTATCGGAAGAAGAAATCAATCTTTATATCATTCCTACATTTAATTACGTTATGCTACTCGGGCATTAAACACAGAACGCTGTTATCATACATTGCCGTGTTATATGAACATGTGCAATATACTTAATTAGTAGATATTATAACATGTCGATTTTAAATCCGGGAGATTTTGATAGTACGGCGGAAACAGAATAATAAACAGTGGGTGGCGTGTAGCCTGCTCAAAGTTTTACCGGTTGCACTGTCAATCTGTATTTGCAGTAAACAAACACGCATTGATGAATTGCACAAACAAAACTAACAAATAACCAGAATTTAGTTAACAGAAACAAATTGCCTTCGATCATTTTCTAACATAAGGTAATTGTATGCTTTTAATATTTATATTCTTATTATGTGTTCTTTGTCTGGCGACTCTTCGCTTTCTTGATGATTCATCGATGCTGTTTTCTCGAAAAACCAAAGTTTGTGAATTAAGGTGAAGATAACTTGACACTGATTGAAAGCAGACTTCAGTCGTCATTTTGCTATCAAACTAATACGTTGATACAATGCTGTTAGTTACCAAATATCTTAAAATGGTATTTTATATTGACAAAGTTATTTATCTTAGCGCCTAACATTAATTGATCTCTGTAGTACAAATGTGGTTCTGGGATCCCAAGAATTAGGTGTGGTCACATATGGTTGTCTTTTCGTTGTGCTAACAAATTTATGGTTAAATAATGTGCAAGGTTACAAAATATACGTGTGAATTCAATATATAAAACTTATTCAGCTACAATATTCCTTTCCAGAGCTGTGTCACTTGCCGCCAAACTTCAGGAATAACCAATTTATATGTTTGGACTTCCGATGGATTAATTAATGTTGTACATGTATTTTAAAGTAAACTGTATTCTTATTTTTATTTTTTTTAAAAGGGGGTATATTGTTTTTGGCCTGTCTGNTGTTTGTTCATTAGTCGTTGTCTTACACCTTCAATTGTTCGTATAACTTGCAATTGGGTGCATCACGCTTTGGAGCATTTAGTATGTGTCACAGTTACCTTTCTGAGAAGTAGTATAGTAGATAATTGAACAGTTAATTGGCATTACGCCCAGTTATTGGCATAACGCTAATTTTCAAAAGAAAGTTGATTTAGATTATCATAATTGGCACTAATTAACGTTAACCCGTTGTTCCATTATGGCTTTTAACATTTACAACATCATTTTAAATGCTTCCGTGCGAAACCATTGTTTATTACCGATTTACAAGTTTATTTACCCAATAACGCACATGTAATGGTCCATTGCCCTCAGGCATGCATCTACCAGGTTTTATGAACTTAATGCCGTTGTAAAACCTCATGATCGTAGTGTCATCTGATAATGAAAACTGGGTCGAAATATGGTAAATAGCGGTGTAAAATATAATGTCTGAAAATTGAGAGTCGTCAATTATGGACGAAAACCCGTATGTCCGAAAATTAAGAGTCATGAAAAATAATTATTTTGGCTAAAAAAAAGGGGTCTCCGAAAATTTAGAGTGTCCAAAAACATAGAGTAATTACGGTAGTCAAGTTCTTGAGTATAGTGTTTTTCCCAGGCCCTTTTAGCGTGGCGATGTGCCATGCCGCCCTCCTGAATCGCCACTCGGCCCTTTTCAAGGGCAAAACTCGCCACGCGCCCTTATCGATAACATCTTTATTGCCTAATTTGTCCGCAAAATCAGCGTCCATGATTGTCTGTGACGCTCCGACTGTGCTTGATTTACTCGAGAGACGTCAACGTCTAATCGACTATATTAATCGAGTAGATTTAATCTATTACAGTGCTCCATTTATAGGTATGTCTTACTGACTGCTCCAAAGCAAATGCGAGAGAGTATAAAACAGGCTCAATTAGAATGAAGTAATCTTCATTGTTTCACACATGATTATGTGTAAGAAATGCATGTAAGTAAGATATGCATCTCTTCAACTAAATGATAAATGTTGTAATCACATAATAATTGATAAGTAAAAATAACCTAAACAAGTATACCCATAGCCGTTATCATTGATAAGTAATTATCTATAACAGTACTTTCATAGCTAAAAAGGCACCACCCGTATGTCTGCCCTTTTTTTGCATAAACCATGCGTTAAAATGCCCTTTTTGAATTTACTGCAACATGCCCCTTTGCCCTCCTGGGAAAAACACTAGAGTAGTTTTTATCTTATGAAGCAATAAAAGAATTCCAATGAAACTTCATATCATGGTAGTGGGCTTGAAGGGGAATTTGCAGGGTACAAGAACCATAACTCTCTCATCAGGATTTATTGCCTTTTAGTGAATGTTATTGTACTCTTTTTCTCCTTTCATTCCGGGTATTTTAATAAAACTTTGTACAACCCAAACTGAGAACAGCGGCCAGTCAAGGGAAACGACAAAAGTGACCGTTGAAGACAGGTGACCGTTGTTCTAAGATGACCACTTTTTAGATCGTTGGTCAGTTGGTAGTTTTGCTAGGTGGTTACCACACCCAGTCGTTTCGTAAACATAGTAATTTAAACAAAGGCGTATTGCCAATAAATAAGTATAACATAAATTATTTCTAGTGAATACTTCAAATTAACATCTTATTAATTGCTTTAAATTCATACCTTTTTTTAAACGTATGAGTTTATCAACGATAATAATGTTGTTTACTCATGCATCTCTTTAATTCAGTAAATGCGACATTTTGTATTACCTTCATTGGAAGATATTTTTACCTAACGGTCGTCATGTGTCAATGAAACGTCTGCAAAGTAATAGCGCATAGCTGTTATAAACCGAAAGTAGGGCATAACATTATCGTTCTCATGCAAAGAATCAGAGTTTTAATAGGTATTAGTACTAATACATTATTTTCAAAACACATCTAAGCACAATTTATCTTAAAATCATGGTCATCCATGGGTTTTCGGGACTTTCCGATAAACAGTGGTGTTAGCTTCTCCCCTGGAAATTGAAAATGGCATTTGGATAACAGACGTTTTTCGTGAATAAATGTCCACTTCCATAAATGCTGAAAGTTTGTTACAAAAGTTGCAATTCTATGCCGATTGTGCCACAATAAACAATCACTAATCCTTTTATCACCTTCTTATAATAACACACGCTAGCTAAGTGTTGTTGTTCACACCTTATCAGCGATTAAGATCTATTGATTTTGTCACGCGCTATTACTATGGCATTATGACTGGGCCGCTAATTGCAACCAATACACATTGTTATTGTTACTTGCAGATGTTTCATGCAATCAGAAATTAAATCGTCGCTAAGTCGTTATTTGTTTTTTTGCAGCAGGCCGCTTTTATCATATCAAAGGCAGTTACCGCAATCAGATTCTTTACCCGCATAATAGACACACAATAGGCGCTATGACGTCAAAGGTAAAAGACAACAACGCAGATTGATTTGTGTGTTTACTTTTCGCAACTGGAAACGACTGGCTCGTGACCGCTGTTTTGAGTTCAAAAATGACTTTGGGAGTGAAATATACTGGCCTTTTGCCGTTATGGATGTTTGACCGTTTTTCCCAAGTGTAATATACAGGGCTCAACATTAACCTAAAAACCAACTTGCCCTGTCGGGCAAGTACTTAAAAAAATCTACTTGCCCTGAACATAAAGCAATTTGCCCCAAGATGAAGTATCAAATTAACTGTAAACCTCATATTTTTTATTATTTATTATTGAGTTCAAAAGTGGTTCTGGTCTGTTGAAATACATGGACCAGGTCAAAGCTTGAAAAACCTTGTTTATCTTTAACCACGAAGGATGCAGCTTTGATATTTGATNTGCCCTCCTGGGAAAAACACTAGAGTAGTTTTTATCTTATGAAGCAATAAAAGAATTCCAATGAAACTTCATATCATGGTAGTGGGCTTGAAGGGGAATTTGCAGGGTACAAGAACCATAACTCTCTCATCAGGATTTATTGCCTTTTAGTGAATGTTATTGTACTCTTTTTCTCCTTTCATTCCGGGTATTTTAATAAAACTTTGTACAACCCAAACTGAGAACAGCGGCCAGTCAAGGGAAACGACAAAAGTGACCGTTGAAGACAGGTGACCGTTGTTCTAAGATGACCACTTTTTAGATCGTTGGTCAGTTGGTAGTTTTGCTAGGTGGTTACCACACCCAGTCGTTTCGTAAACATAGTAATTTAAACAAAGGCGTATTGCCAATAAATAAGTATAACATAAATTATTTCTAGTGAATACTTCAAATTAACATCTTATTAATTGCTTTAAATTCATACCTTTTTTTAAACGTATGAGTTTATCAACGATAATAATGTTGTTTACTCATGCATCTCTTTAATTCAGTAAATGCGACATTTTGTATTACCTTCATTGGAAGATATTTTTACCTAACGGTCGTCATGTGTCAATGAAACGTCTGCAAAGTAATAGCGCATAGCTGTTATAAACCGAAAGTAGGGCATAACATTATCGTTCTCATGCAAAGAATCAGAGTTTTAATAGGTATTAGTACTAATACATTATTTTCAAAACACATCTAAGCACAATTTATCTTAAAATCATGGTCATCCATGGGTTTTCGGGACTTTCCGATAAACAGTGGTGTTAGCTTCTCCCCTGGAAATTGAAAATGGCATTTGGATAACAGACGTTTTTCGTGAATAAATGTCCACTTCCATAAATGCTGAAAGTTTGTTACAAAAGTTGCAATTCTATGCCCATTGTGCCACAATAAACGATCACTAATCCTTTTATCACCTTCTTATAATAACACACGCTAGCTAAGTGTTGTTGTTCACACCTTATCAGCGATTAAGATCTATTGATTTTGTCACGCGCTATTACTATGGCATTATGACTGGGCCGCTAATTGCAACCAATACACATTGTTATTGTTACTTGCAGATGTTTCATGCAATCAGAAATTAAATCGTCGCTAAGTCGTTATTTGTTTTTTTGCAGCAGGCCGCTTTTATCATATCAAAGGCAGTTACCGCAATCAGATTCTTTACCCGCATAATAGACACACAATAGGCGCTATGACGTCAAAGGTAAAAGACAACAACGCAGATTGATTTGTGTGTTTACTTTTCGCAACTGGAAACGACTGGCTCGTGACCGCTGTTTTGAGTTCAAAAATGACTTTGGGAGTGAAATATACTGGCCTTTTGCCGTTATGGATGTTTGACCGTTTTTCCCAAGTGTAATATACAGGGCTCAACATTAACCTAAAAACCAACTTGCCCTGTCGGGCAAGTACTTAAAAAAATCTACTTGCCCTGAACATAAAGCAATTTGCCCCAAGATGAAGTATCAAATTAACTGTAAACCTCATATTTTTTATTATTTATTATTGAGTTCAAAAGTGGTTCTGGTCTGTTGAAATACATGGACCAGGTCAAAGCTTGAAAAACCTTGTTTATCTTTAACCACGAAGGATGCAGCTTTGATATTTGATACTGACAAAGATTGTTCAAATCATGCCACTGGGCAAGCTCATTTCACAGCTGAGCGCTCTAGGGCCATCTTGGCCCTCTTGTTTTTCTAAAATTACATATTAAAGCTTATAAGGGCAACTCTTTCTACATTTTGCGATTTTGCCAATCTTATGCAGAATGATCTGCAAGTGCTACAACGCAATTTGTCAAGGTTTAACCCTTTGCATGTTGGGAAATTTGTCGTCTGCTAAAATGTTGTCTGCTAAATTTCTTAAATTAGCATTTTCTTTGATTTTTTTCCAAAAAATACTATCAGAATAGCAAACAGTTTGGATCCTGATGAGACGCCACGTTTTGTGGCGTCTCATCTGGATCCAAACTGTTTGCAAAAACCTTCAAAATCCGGTTCCAGCACTCAAAGGGTTAACAATTCTTGTACATTTCTTAGGAGTAATTTACCCTTTGTATCGCAACTACTCTTTTATTTATCATGCCATTTTCATAAAACTTTTACATATATAATTCAAAATGATACAGCACATATTGTCAAGGTTTCATGATTGCGTTTTTTTTAAAGAAGTTATTCAACTGTATCCTTTCGTCAACAATTCACAATGGCATGGGATACACTGTCTTAGAGTACTTCTTGTTTTTTAAGTTTTTACAGAAAAATTGATAAATTGATGGAACACTGACTGTTTCTTGAAATTTCCATGTTTGCAGCATAAGACCCCAAACCAATCAGAAAAGAGAAAAATTGATTAACAACTGCACCGAACTTTGAAATAGTGATTGTTTGCCAGCCCTGAGGAAAGGCTGTTTTCCCCTATACATGTTTCTGATTTCACACTCTCAATTAAGGCTTGTGCAAACAGCCTAAAGAATGAAAACCACTTGTATCCAATCTAATTATTATATATGCCCTTATAAGCTGTAATATGTTATTTTACTTCTTCATTCTGGAAAAACTGGGCTTATGCATGGGCAAACTTCCATTGTTAATGTATGACCATACAATCAGCATTATCTCAAAATTTATTTTTGATGTAAGGTTTTCTATAATGTTGTCACAAATGTACATTCACCTAAATAATTATTATTTTAATTGAACTTTAATCAGAAGATAATTACAATCCAAGTTTCAGCTTCATAATTATTAAACATGGTAATGAAACATTCTAATCAGCTACAAACTAAATAAAACAAAGATGTTCCCTTCAATACAGGTTTATACAATTGTTGTGATAACAAACTAATGTATATATGCAGACTGTATATGCTGCTTACCAGTTGTTTGATTATTTGAGCCTCTTTCTGGGAAAACTTGGCTCCATGCATGTGCGTTTACCCTTTGCATGCTGGGAAATTTGTCGTCTGCTAAAATGTTGTCTGCTAAATTTCTAAAATTAGCATTTCCTTGATTTTTTTTCAAAGAATACTATCAGAATAGCAAACAGTTTGGATCCTGATGAGACGCCACATGTTCTGTGGCGTCTCATCTGGATCCAAACTGTTTGCAAAGGCCTTCAAAATCCGGTTCCAGCGCTCAAAGGGTTAAGGTTCATCCCAGATTAGCCTGTGAAGTCTGCACAGGCTTACCAGGGACAAAACTTTCCACCTAGAATAGATTTACTTGTGGAAGAGACCCTCTTTAAGTAAAAAATTCCCAAATCCAGAAAGTGTCGTCTCTGATTAGCCTGTGCAGAATGCACAGGCTAATCTGGGATGACACTTTATACACATGCATAAGCCCAGTTTTTCCAGAACGAGGAAGTAAGTTTCATGCAGGTAAAATACCCAGCTTACAAACCACTGTATGACTCATGTTAAATCTTTGAGCAGACAGGTTGACCTACTATTAAAACTTAATACATTGTATCTTGACCTTGGATCGAAACATGAAGTTATTTCAAAAATGTGCTAATCCTACTCTTCCGAAGTTCAACATCTTTTCATGCACATATAAGTGGCTTTGCTTATCATGGTAATGAATTATGATATGAACTATGTTTCCCAAAATATGTTATGACATAGAAGTATCTACATTCATTTGTGGTTAAAAAGCAAAAATTACACGAAGATGAATAGATCTAATTATTTTGTTATGTTTAATTTGTTAAGCTTATATTTAAGGCACTATTTATACTGTCGACTGAAATATTTTCCTTCTCAGAAATCACATGATCTTAGCCTCTGGATTTGATTGGTTAGAAAAATTGTCAAAGTATTATAAGCTGTGGGCAAGCTTCAGTCAGGCAATTCAGCTATTATCGAGATTACATGATGCAGGTAAAATTTAACCATTCTATTTGATTGCTGTAATCTTCATAGTGGTATGGTTAATGTGACAGGTCATTATAGTGTTGTAATGTGTGTTTTTTGTTTAAACATTGAACTATGTGTTTATGTTTTAAACCTTTACAAAGATAAACTGACTGCATATCAATTATACTGTGGTTTAGTGCGTCGTAAGTCGATGTGTTGTCGATATAGTTTAGAGCGTAACATTCAGAGTGTTTTATGAGAGAGTTCAGTTAATATTGGAAAAACATTTTTTTATGCAAATGAAAAGGGTAAGAATATATTTAGTTTTTTTTTATAATTTAAAAGTATTCACATTGAGTTTGGATATATTTAATTAATAATAAATTTATAATGTTAGTCAAAGTGTTGCATTTAGGATGTAAATTTTTTTATTAATGTGTTTTATATTGAATTATATTCGATTAAATAATGTCAACATGTAATTAGCATTTTATATGTTTTAAACACAAAATTTAGAGAGTAGAAACATTCACACATCAAAGTAGATTGTTTACATAACAGAATTTGTAGAGTAAAGTTTAACATGATTTGCACCAAATAGACTTAATAATAGTTATAACTAAAATCAGCATAATGTTTAAACATTATTATTATTTATAATTTATCAAGTTTTCTTAATCCACACATAAGAAGTTGCATGGAGTTTGCCAATACAGCTGTTATTTGGACTGCCTTGTTAAAATATAATACCAGCTCTGTGGCATGGTAGTTGTGGGTCACATTTGGTCCCTGGGCTGCATGTCTGAGGTTCAAATCTCATACAGCTGGGCTTGTTCTGATCACAGGTATTGGGCGCGTGGCCAAGTCACTTTAACACTATCAATATGTCATAAAACAACATTGTTTGATCATTTTGACAGAACAAATCTGATATAATGTATATATGTATATTATATCACATTATTTTTTTTCAAAATGATGAAAAATTTTGTTTTATGACATATTGATAGTGTTAAAGTGACTTGGCCACGCGCCCAACACCTGTGGTTCTGATATGACTGGTTGCCTACCTGGAAGGTACTATGGATTCATTCAGTTTTGTTGTCATGAAATTTTGTGGATAAAAATGACGGCATATTCATTGGATATCAAATGATTGGATTTTGCATGACGTCTGATATAAGACTAGGGACCTAAAACTTGGTTGAACATTTAATTTTGTGGTTGAACGGACCCTCAAATATGTAGACAAATAAGTATCCAAAGTATAATATTGGTTCTACAGTACATGTTTTTACAGACTGATGCTCTTCAGTAAAGGTGCCTCATAAATGTGTCGTGTTCTGAGAAAACTGGGCATAATGC
>VMBQ01012444.1:0-20398 GCA_007657795.1 Dreissena rostriformis | reverse complement strand
ATGGGGCGAATTGCAGAAGGCAATCGCCTCAAAAAGCAAAAACCTTTCAATGATAACTAACATCATCTTAAATAAAACGTGAATCAATCCGATCATTGGAATATCAGCTCATATTTAGCAATAACGACATCCTGTTTGTAATGTGTTTGGATTGAGAAATAGTGATAAATTGTTTTCATATAAAGGTTGGTAAACTTTGTTATTGTGAGCTGTTGATTTATATTATTGAAATGTATGCTATTGTGTGAGATATATCAATCGTATTTGATGAAAACATTTAAACGTAATTAAATGTAATAATAAGACTATTAGTTAATGTATATATTTTCTTCCAGCCCATGGCACGTTTACCATACTTCATGATAACTGTACTCGTTTGGTCAGCATGTCACATCGTTGTTGATGGTAAGGTCATGGTTTAATAGATTGAATATCTTTTGTTTGCAAATAACTTGACCATTAAATGTTCTATGACATGTTTTGTATGTACCGGGCCACCCATCGTAGAAATAAAATGAAAATTGTCAAACGACGTTGTGTCATGACCTTAGGCTGTTTGGTACAAAAGTAAAAAAAATAGTATTTTAGAAACTGCAAAACAAAAAGAAAAGTGATTGTCCTATTATAAATAAAGTAATGTTTGGCAATTTATGGCAGGATGCTGTCGGTTGGTTCATTTATTTAAGCGTATTTGTGTGGCGGAACATTTAAGTCAAACTATGGGGAGATAACTAGTCCAAATTATCCATACACCTACATGTATGGAACTGTGTTTGGAGAATCGAGGGGGCCACTGAGAGTAGACTTGTCATTTAATTTAAAGACTTCTCAATCGGAAATCAAACTGGTTGCGATAAGGAGTACATTGAGGTATAATGAATCGTTTAAATTATGTCAATATAAGCCTCATTAAAATTATAGTAGAAATATAATCATTCAAAAGATAGTACATGCTTTGAGAAATGCAAGACCTGTATAACATGTTCGTCGCCTTGCCAGACAACTGTCTGTCCAAAACAGTTTGTTTTTATAAAATGTTGGTGATTGATGCGTGTTTCACATGAAAGTTGATTTCGATATAAATTGATTGGTTCATTAATACTAGAATATAGTTTTGGAGTGCCTTGGGGTATTGGTAGCATTTTATTTGTTCTATTATAAAACAGATTCAACACGTAAACGATACCGCATCACGATATTGTGGGACAGACATACCAGACAGAGTGATAACTCAAAGCCAAAATGCTACCATAGTATTTGTTGCAAACAAACAGTCAAATCAACGTGGTTTTCATCTCTTTTGGAAAGGTATATGCATGCAGTTATGTTATTAGATGTTTAAGACAATTTATCGGTTTTAAATTATTGCGGCTAATGTCCCAATATAGTTGTCAACTTGACCTCAGTTAAAATTGATGCAATTTCATTCAACGTATTGTTTAAACATCTGATATATACATTAATAATATGTACCAGTGAAAAAACTGCGAAAAAATCCACTTCGAACGCNTCTGCATTAAGACGGCACGAGACTATACCAGCTTTACTGTGGCGTGTGAACTCTAAAAGTGCATGTTATTATAATGACTAGGACAACTATGGTTCGGGTCGTTTGGACACTGAAACATGAGCACTGTACTTTTAAAAGTTAATAAAAAGAACTATACACGACTCTTTCCGCCTAAACTTGATTTTCGCTAAGAAGAGACATCATTTAAACGAGAAATTCCATAAATGCGGAAATTGTTGTCCCTGATTAGCCTGTGCGGACTGCACAGGCTAATCTGGGATGACAATTTACGCACAAGCATTTTGCTCAGTTTTCTCAAAACACACCACGCATATCAACGTGCTAGCTTAGTGTACTCTGCAACTACGTATTTGTCCATAGTCCGGAAAAAACACTATTTTGTTTAATGTTGACCTCTGAAACCTGGTCACTGTGCGCGAAAACCATAATAACGAAACTTAAATGAATGAATGTTCACGTGAAAGTTACGTTTTTAGACGACACGCGACTATATGTGTCGTGTTCTGAGAAAACTGGGTATAATGCTTGTGCGTAAATTTTCAGTCCGCACAGGCTAATCAGGGACGACAATTTCCGCTTTTATGGAATCTTTTCGTGAAAATGATGTCTCTTCTTAGCCAAAATCCAGTTTAGGCGTAAAGTGTCGTTCCGGATTAGCCTGTGCGAACTGCACAGGCTAATCTGGGATGAAACTTTACGCACATGCATTTTGTCCAGTTTTCTCAAAACACGCCACATATATCAGCGTGATAGGTGCTTCTGTACTCTACAAACCGTGTTAGTCCATAATCCGGAAATCACTTGTTTTGGCACTTAGGACACTGAAACATTGGTACTGTCCGTTATAAGTTAATACAAACTCTGAAAATAACTAAACTAGCTAAATCGGATGAAGGATCACGCACTGTATTTAGTCGGCATGAACAAATACTAGCTTTGCAGGGGCTTGTGTACTTTATAATCACGTGGTAGAATATTGTATAGAGCGTATCTACTTTGAGACTTTTGAACACAACAACATAGGCGTTGTACTTTAACATGTTAATACAAGAACGCTAAATTGGAGGAATTGTCTCGTGCCCAAGGTGCATTAAGATAGCACGCGACTCCGTCTCACATGCGAACTTATATTTTAAGTTCGTATCAAGAATAATACAGATCATAACTATAATCATATATCTTGATAAAGGTTATGGTGTTCTCATGTTTCTATTTGTGTAGCTTAATAAGTATCTTACCGTGATAATCACCACGGAGAAAAACCCAATCTGTTTTAATAATAACAACACGAAACAAACTACTTCTCTTCAGAAAGAAAAGTCCTATTGAATAAAACAACTATATCATATTGTAAAATCTAAATGTTAACCAAAGTTAAACTGCAGCACACAAACAATAGACACTGCACAAGAGACTGAGAATGCAAAACATACACACAAAGTTGATTAAAACTGGAATCACTGATTTGTCACTTTTGATGCAAAGTTGTGGGTGCTTACACCGGTTTTATGGAGCCCCAAACCCCTCACTGGCCCAGACCTTTCTACATACATTTTTAAGTGTAAATTGCTAAGTATAGCTAGTAGAAGTATAACAAAACGCTACATACTACCATTCCACCTTACACATACATTTTACATGTAAGTATACAAAGGTTTCCTTGTATTTCTTGGTTTTCATATAATATCGTGACAATGCTTCATATTCTAGCAATCGCGTAACACGCAGAGACGTCAATAATATGTGTCGTGTTCTGAGAAAACTGGGCATAATGCTTGTGCGTAAATTGTCATCCCTGATTAGCCTGTGCACAGGCTAACCAGGGACGACAATTTCCGATTTTATGGAATCTTTCGTTTAAATGATGTATCTTCTTAGCGAAAATACAGTTAAGGCGAAAAGTGTCGTCCAGGATTAGCCTGTGCGGACTGCACATGCTAATCTGGGACGACACTTAACGCACATGCATTATGACCAGTTTTCTTAGAACACGACACATATATCAATACTCATCATACGTCCATAATGACACGATGGTGTTAGTGTTCCTGACCTTAAACTAAACACGTTTAATTAACTCTGATGTGCCAGTACTTATGATCCCGATTTGTTCGACTCGGAAATAGTATTGACCAGTTGTTGCACATAACAGGTGTTTCACTATTCATAGTAGGATAGGCGGTCTCTTGTCAAGGGTCGAGCGTTGGTGTATTCCTTTCAAAGTATCGTCCCACGTTTTACTACCAAAATTGGAACACGTGACAGGAACTATTATCAGGTTAGTGTAAGCGAGCTATTTACTGATTTACTTATTTAAATATATTTGGTGAATTAATCGGAATTAAATGAACACATATGGGGTGTTAGGTTTAACGATAAGTTTGCGTTGCAAAAAAAACATATAAATACAACAAGAAATTTCCTTTTCTTTACTATCCGTATACACATTATGACTGTTACAATGGCTAACAGGTATGTATCAAGCGTCGAGTGCATTTATTTTATTTCTCCTTGGCAATTTATTTATTATTTTTCTCTAGTAGAGATAATTCATATATCGAAATCAATAATTGAAAATAAAAGACACAGTATTATAAATCTCAATTTTGTTAAATTACATCATTTATTTAATCATTTGTTGTTTAATTTCATAATAACTATACATAACATGTACTCTCTAAATTTACAAATTTACACTTAATTGTGTAAGAAACAAATAATATTGCACTGTGATATCGATGATAATTATAATTTATACTTTGAAATAAAGGTACTTATTAACAATCCTATTTGCTGTTGGCGACCTAGAAATGAAATGAGTACAGTGTATATCTATATAGGTTTAAATATTTAAATAGGATTATCGCTAAATGACCACACACAAACGACGCAAAGCAATTACAAGTCCGAGATTTTGATCACGTTATGTTATATGAACTGCTATCACAAACTTTCGTTTCAAATTGTAGCAAGGCTAACATTTTATATAAAGTGCTATCACAAACTTTCGTTTCGAAATATAGCAAGGCTAAGATTTTATATAAAGTGCTATAACAAACTTTCGTTTCGAATTCTAGCAAGGCTACAATTTCCTTCGCGAAATCAGACGACAAATTTCCCAGCGTGCAAAGGGTTAAGCGAGTTGGCAAACATTTCAAAACATTTTTTTTTATTATTGTGGTTAAATTCTTTGGCTTACTTTTGATGACAGCTAACTTGAAATAAATCATAAACACATCTTTATGAGGGTTAAAATGCCCTTTACTTTAAACAAAAAATGTTGCCACATAATCGTAACATTTAAACACGTCGTATATAATAAAAATGACTAAGATTATGTTCTTGCCTTTCTGATGAGGTTACGTTAACTTTTGAAGATTTGTGTTGGATTTCTCCTTCTTTGAATAACTTTTGACTTTATTATGCCTGTATGTGTTTTTCTGAGAAGCTGTATCAGTGTGCTTGCGTGAAGTCGTATCTCACGAGAGGCGCAGTCTTGAGTGCTGTACTAATTGGCACAACAAGCGAGATTGATACATGTGTCCAGAGCACTATTCTCAAGTGATATTACATATATTATATACATTTTTTTCTGGATATTACTCGTTGTACACCAAAAATAAAAATCACGAACGATTTTATGTCAACCAAATTTATCCGGCGAACAACGTAAAGTCCATGGTTCACTTTAACCATATTTCCTGTGTAAACTTATGTTGAGTTTACCCTTAATCTAATTCTTATATTGACCCATTATAACACGGCCACTTGTTCAAAACAAATAAGTATAACTATACTATTTGCTTTTGTTTGTCCTTTTAAGGAGGAGCTTAACAGACTACACACGTGTTCTACAAAAATGCTCAAACGTGCGATATATTCATCGTAATGAACATGGCGGATATAAATATTCAGCTACGACTAGAATAAATGTAACAAGAAACTGACATTCGGGCGAGAGATATACATGTGGTGTCCACAAATTCATAAAAATCTACAGACTATACATATGTTTCCGTCACTCGTGTTTCAAATGCTTCATTTATTTGTAGGATTTGGATTTGTCTGGAATGAACAAGGTGTGAATGAAAACTTATTTTTGTTCTATTATTTTCAACGCTTGAAAGATATATTTAAGCAGTCGTGGTCACAATCTTGCAGTGATACTTCACAATTGAAAACTTATACCGGTTTTTAAAATAGATTTTGAATGGGAAAAGTACCTCAACGTCCTTTTAAGTCGAAAATTAAGAAAAGCATTATGTCCGCTTCAGAACATCATCACATCAACTCATGATTAAAAATGAACGAAACATAAATCTAGAACGAAACGAAAGGTTATTTCCCTTGTGCAAGACTTATATTGAAAACGAATATCATTTCTTACTTGTATGTTCTTTGTATGAAGATCTTCGTGAAAGGTATATTCCTTCCAGGTTTAACAATCAGCCATTAATCAACAAATGTAATAATGCTTTGGCCTCGCGTGATGAAAACTTTATACGAAATATTGCTATGTATATTGACTATGACTTCGATAGACGTAAAGTGTTGTTAACTTAAACACTTGTTTTGATGTACCACTATTGAATTATATGTGTTCATATTGATACTTGTTGTATGTGTTTACGTATATGCAACGGCCGGTGGCCGTATAGCAAATAAAATATTATTATTATATTTTTTGAATATTTTCTGATAATTACTTGAATACAAACTGGTCTTTAAAGCAAAACATTAGTTAATGTCCGTAGTGAGATTCTGTTGCATCTTGATTCACATTAGAAGATATTATACTTTAAAGATCTCTCGACTTATATTTATAAACAAAAAAATACGAGGACTATAAAAACCACTTTTAAACTATACTGTCCTATTAACTTTCACAAGGTCTTACATAAATCTGTTTTAACATACTTATGCACAGTGATTGACACAGTAAAAGTAAAATAGTGTAAAATTTAGATTGAGATTGTACAACTGCTGCGATCTGTAACGTCTAGTAAAACGTTGAATTTTTGAATATCAGAGATTTTTAATGAGACGAATCTGTCACATATAGATTTTAACACATGTATAAAAAAACAGCGTGTTCCGCACTAAATTACTTGACAATAAATATGGAACGGACGGTAATTATACAAGGTATATCGTTCGCATTTGAAACCTTTTTCTGTTGTGCAAATTAGGTATATTACTATTGACAAGTAATACAGTTAACACAGTGTTATTCGTATATGTACTGATATATATATATATAAACGTTGTTATATATTGTATTAGGCCCTGATGAGCTATGCGAAACGCGTTGGCTATATCAATATATATTTAAAATCCCAGACACGTGTTTTTACTTTTATTATATAATATTCACAATCTGGATTATTACATTTTACTTATATAACTATAACTATATATATATATTATTCATTTGTCTTCTGTATTTAAAAAATTTGAAAGTATATACAAATGAATGAATGTTATTTCAGTCGACAAGGGAAGTACCCCCAACAATGTTGTAGAACTTTAGGTCCTACCCTTTTTCCATTATGTATGAATGGACTTAATGTATATGCTTGTAACAATGCCATTATTTGCTTTTGGAAATAAAACATATTTAAAGTAAATTTAATTCGCCGCCTTATACAAAAGTAAAACTGCATGGAACACCTTTGCTAGAAGGTGCACATATATGTTATATTCATTAAAAACCACAATATTCTTAATAACTCTGAATAATTGTCAAAGCAGGTTTTTGTGTATAAAATGTATATGCATCAACAATTAACAGATCGTTAAAATGTAGTTACAGTTTAAGCTACTTTAGTCAATCTAATATTATTATATAAGATATATAAAACAAGCAGCACAAAGCACTGGTCCTTTAAAAAGTGGACCGTATTGTTATCCAGATACCGAATAAACGATTGAATAATATTCTCTATTTTCCCAATATGCACATATATCACCATTTCAAGCAATCAAGCGATGGCGTATGCATATCGATAATTTTTCAATTATAAGAACAAATATAGTTACCAGAAAGTGTGTTGGTAGCGAAAAATAACTACGATTCACCGAACAAAGTAGTACTGTTGCATAGTGGTTGTGAGAGATTTCAGTTCTTCAACTACATTCATTCACAAATTAACATACAACGTGAATAATATGTTAAACTGAAATGTTTTGAATGGATCCTGAATATCAAAACAGTCAATAAACACAGTATAAATTATGCTTGGTGCTGAAGAGTTCATTTATTCATAATTAAAATTGTTCACTATCCTACGCCATAGTGGCGTGATATTTTCGCAGTCATTAAGAATCATAGGCTATCAGACAAAATCAGACTGAATTTAGCGGTTACCTCCCCTTACTGTTCATAGCGCTTTCCGCCTAATATCAGCCAATTCTTTGTACGGATTTTAGAGTTTTATAATTAATATGAACACACTATTAACACATTAATAAGAAACACTTAAGTTTGACAAACACATTCTTAACGCAATAAATAGCGTTTGTTTCGTCAAAGATCTGTGTTTATGGACAGATCTTTGTTTTGTATCATGGTAAAAGTAATCAACATCGTTAATAGCGATGTCTTCTAACACAAAATAAGGGGAACTTAAAAGAAAAAGTATTATAGCATCACACAAAATCAATATAATCATTCACACACTTTGCAAAATATGGTTTACATTTAACAATATTATCTACAAACTATAATTTCAATATGTATTTTAACACGTTACGCGCACAATTAAATATACAAGAACATCAGCTTAAGATTACTCTGCAATAATTATGGGCATTCTAAGTACGCGCCAAGAACAAACAGTTGAGTCGATACATTTTTCTTCTGTGTGTATAATAATTTATGTGTTTTATACGTTTATCAATGAACGTACTAGGCACAACCAAGGTGCGTTTCGTTTCACTGTATTAATCTTTACAACTTCAACGCACTTTGGTCGCTCTTGGTTTTTGAAATCCGATGTTTGGTTTACACCGAAGTGCGGTACTACAATGTCCTCTCTTAACACAGCTGTAACGTTAGTGCTTTCAGTACTTTGAGTCAGTAATGCGGCCTTTGTCGTTTGTGCTGCCTTACTGTTTACTTATAAACCGATCACATGAAAATATTTACGTTAACAGTACATGTCTTGTCAAGAGTGTCAATACACCCGATCAATACATACTTAAGGTATTGGTTATTAAATAGATCGACGACTGATTTTCGGTGTAGCTATGTTTTAAATAACTATTTATTGAATCATGTGTTTTATTTATTAAATGTGTGTGATATTTATTTAGGTAAGTTTGTTTTCTGTTTTATTGCATGTTTCTTTTATTATTTATTCAAACAATTTTAAATAATATTAAACCTACTTTATTATTAAAACACAAGATAATACAATCGTTTATCTATGAGAATCACTACAAATAGGTTATATATGATGATTAATATCTCATTTCGTAAAAGTGAAAAGTATGTTGTTAAAATTTAAATTTAATGCACTGTAATCTAATAACCGTTCTTTACTAAAATAGTGTGCATTGTCCAAAGATCTAATAATAAACGGTTAGTTAAGAGATCTCTGGACTGTCCAATAACTTTACCACAGCAGAGAATTCATGTTTAAGTTGGCTACACTCCACCAATCAATTTTTGTTTTTATACATCTACACTGTTACTAATCATGCTAACTAATAGTACAACAACAAGAACAAAAACACTACTACTGCTACTTATTCTACTCTTCTACTACGTGTCCTACTAATTCTTCTACTGCTACTGATACTGCGACTGCTACTGCTACTGCTTCTGCTACTGCTACTGCTACTTCTACTTCTACTGCTACTGCTACTACTACCACTACGACCACTACCACCACCTACACTATTACCACCACCACCACTACCNCTAAATCGGATGAAGGATCACGCACTGTATTTAGTCGGCATGAACAAATAATAGCTTGATAGGGGCTTGTGTACTTGAAAAGCACGTAGTAGTATATTGTCTAGAGCATATTTTCTATGGGACTTTTGAACACAAAAACATAGGCGTTGTACTTTAAAATGTTAATACAAGAACGCGAAATTGGAGGAATGGTCTCGTTTCCAGGGTGCATTTAGATAGCACGCGACTACGTCTGACATGCGATCTTATATTTTAAGTTCGTATCAAGAATAATACAGATCATAACTATAATCATATATCTTGATAAGGTTATGGTGTTCTCATGTTTCTATTTGTGTAGCTTAATAAGTATCTAACCATGATAGTCACCACGGAGAAAAAAAAAATCTGTTTTAATGATAACCACTCGAAACAAACTACTTCTCTTCAGAAAGAAAAGTCCTATAGAATAAAACAACTATATCATATTATAAAATATAAATGTTAACCAAAGTTAAACTGCAGCACACAAACAATAGACACTGCACAAGAGACTGAGAATGCAAAACATACACACAAAGTTGATTAAAACTGGAATCACTGATTTGTCACTTTTGATGCAAAGTTGTGGGTGCTTACACCGGTGTTATGGAGCCGCAAACCCCTCACTGGCCCAGACCTTTCTATATACATTTTTTAAGTGTAAATTGCTAATCATAGCTAGTAGAAGTAAACCAAAACGCTACATACAACCATTCAACTTTTTACATTCACTATTTTTACATGTAAGTATACAAAGGTTTCCTTGTATTTTTTGGTTTTCATACAATATCGACTTCGCGACAAAGCGTCATATTCTAGCAATGGCGTATCACGTAGAGACGACAATAATATGTGTCGCGTTCTGAGAAAACTAGGCATAATGATTGTGCGTAAATTGTCATCCCAGATTAGTCTTTTATGGAATTTTTCGTTTAAATGATGTATCTTCTTAGCGAAAATACAGTTTAGGCGGAAAGAGTCGTCCCGGATTAGCCTGAGCGGACTGCACATGCTAATCTGGGACGACACTTAACGCACATGCATTATGACCAGTTTTCTTAGAACACGACACATATATCAATACTCATCATACGTCCATAATGCCACGATGGTGTTAGTGTTCCTGACCTTAAACTAAACACGTTTAATTAACTCTGATGTGCCAGTACTTATGATCCCGATTTGTTCGACTCGGAAATAGTATTGACCAGTTGTTGCCCATAGCAGGTGTTTCACTATTTATAGTAGGATAGGCGGTCTCTTGTCAAGGGTCGAGCGTTGGTGTATTCCTTTCAAAGTATCGTCCCACGTTTTACTACCAAAATTGGATAACGTGACAGGAACTATTATCAGGTTAGTGTAAGCGAGCTATTTACTGATTTACTTATTAAAATATATTTGGTGAATTAATCGGAATTAAATGAACACATATGGGGTGTAAGATTTAACGATAAGTTTGCGTTGCAAAAGAAAACATATAAATACAACAAGAAATTTCCTTTTCTTTACGATCCGTATACACATTATGACTGTTACAATGGCTAACAGGTATGTATCAAGCGTCGAGTGCATTTATTTTATTTCTCCTTGGCAATTTATTTATTATTTATCTCTAGTAGAGATAATTCATATATCGAAATCGATAATTTAAAATAAAAGACACAGTATTATAAATTTCAATTTTGTTAAATTACATCATTTATTTCATCATGTGTTGTTTAATTTCATAATAACTATATATAACATGTACTCTCTAAATTTACAAATTTACACTTCATTGTGTAAGAAACAAATAATATTGCACTGTGATATCGATGATAATTATAATTTATACTTTGAAATAAAGGTACTAATTAACAATCCTATTTGCTGTTGGCGACCTAGAAATGAAATGAGTACAGTGTATATCTATATAGGTTAAATATTAAAATAGGATTATCGCTAAATGACCACACACAAACGGCGCAAAGCAATTATAAGTCCGAGTTTTTGATCACGTTATGTTATATGAACTGCTTTCACAAACTTTCGTTTCAAATTGTAGCAAGGCTTACATTTTATATAAAGTGCTATCACAAACTTTCCTTTCGAAATATAGCAAGGCTAAGATTTTATATCAAGTGCTATAACAAACTTTCGTTTCGAATTCTAGCAAGGCTACGATTTCCTTCGCGACGCTGATAGCGCTGATGCTCGCCCATCCCCTGTCCGGAACTCCCCTTCAATCAGTCGCCAAGCAATCCACCAATCTGGAGTCAACACGTAAAGCCGTCTCAAAGAGGACCATACACGACCTCCACACATTGGCAGCAAAGCGGGCCATACACGATCTTCACACATTGGCAGCAAATGCACACGACGATTGCCTTCTAAACGTCAGGTTTCAAGAAATGATACAACTGCTGTTAGAGGTAAGTTAAGTTTATTCGTAACGGATCTCATTAGCCGTTAAATGAAAGCCATAATACATTGTATATAAATACCCGGTACCCAAGAGACATTACCAGGGGAGAAACCGTTGTCATCACCCCAATTTTTTTTTGTCATATAAAGGTCAATCCCAGTTACGTGTGCCGCGAAATGAACACATAAGACAACACAATCCCACACACGTGATTAACCTTACAGTAACTGCATGGACACTGATAAGAAAAAGATGTTTAACTCTTACAGTGCTGGAACCGAATTTTGAAGGCCTTTGCAAACNTCTGAACGTATCCAAAACAGCAAAACAATCAATACACACACTATGTTTTAAACTTGGCGCTGAAGAGTTCATTTATTCATAATTACAATTGTGCGCTATCTTATTTTCGCGAAGCACATAAATAAAGAACCAGAGGCTAAAAATAGATCAGACAAAATCAAACTGCTTCAAGCATTACCTCACCTAACTGTTAATAGCGCGTTACGCTTTGTATCAACCAACTCTCTGTACGGATCTTAGAGTTTTATAAAGAACAGACACAGACTATTTACAAATAAATAAGAAACAGTAACATTTTACAAACACATTAAAAACGCAATCAATATCGTTTGAGTTGTACAAAAATCTATGTTTATGGACAGATCTTTGTTTTGTACCATAGTAAAAGTTATCAACATCGTTAATAGCGATGTCATTTAAAATAAATAAAGGGAAACTTCAGCTGCTTAAGCAGCGAAAAAATTGTATTGTAGCATCACAAAATTTAATATAATCATTTACACGCTTTGCAAAATATGGTTTCTCTTGAACAATAGTATATACAAACATTAAATTAAATATATATTTTAAAACACGCTATGCGCAAACTTAACTATACCAGGGAAATCAGTTTTAGGTTATTCTGCAATAATTATGGATATTCCAAGTACGCGCCAAGAACAAACAGTAGAATCGATACATTTTTCTTCTGTGTGAACATCGCATTTTATCAATGAGCGTACTGAGCACAACCAATGTGCTTTGCGTTTCACTATATAAATATAAAAATTATACTACTTCAACAATGTTTGGTTTTGAAGACCGATGTTGTTTTTACAACAAAGTGCGTACTACAATACCCTCTGTGTAAACAATTGAAGTGCTTCCAGCGCTTTGATTCATTAATGCGGCATTTGACGTATTTGCTGCCTGACTGTTTACTTAACAGTACATGTCTTGTCAAGAGTGTAAATACTACCCGATCAATACATATTAAATGTATTGGTTATTAAAACGATCGACAACTGATTTTCGGTAAAGTTATGTTTTCAATAACCGTTTTCTGAATCACGTGTTTTATTTATTGAATGTGTGTGATATTTATTAAGGTCAGTTTGTTTTCTGTTTTATTGCATGTTTATTTTAATATTTATTCAAGCAATTTTAAATAGTATTTACCCTACTTTATTATCCAAACACAAGATTATTCAATCGTTTATCTATGAGAATCACTATAAATAGGTTTAATATGATGATTTATATCTCATGACNGAGTGCTGTACTAATTGGCACAACAAGCGAGATTGATACATGTGTCCAGAGCACTATTCTCAAGTGATATTACATATATTATATACATTTTTTTCTGGATATTACTCGTTGTACACCAAAAATAAAAATCACGAACGATTTTATGTCAACCAAATTTATCCGGCGAACAACGTAAAGTCCATGGTTCACTTTAACCATATTTCCTGTGTAAACTTATGTTGAGTTTACCCTTAATCTAATTCTTATATTGACCCATTATAACACGGCCACTTGTTCAAAACAAATAAGTATAACTATACTATTTGCTTTTGTTTGTCCTTTTAAGGAGGAGCTTAACAGACTACACACGTGTTCTACAAAAATGCTCAAACGTGCGATATATTCATCGTAATGAACATGGCGGATATAAATATTCAGCTACGACTAGAATAAATGTAACAAGAAACTGACATTCGGGCGAGAGATATACATGTGGTGTCCACAAATTCATAAAAATCTACAGACTATACATATGTTTCCGTCACTCGTGTTTCAAATGCTTCATTTATTTGTAGGATTTGGATTTGTCTGGAATGAACAAGGTGTGAATGAAAACTTATTTTTGTTCTATTATTTTCAACGCTTGAAAGATATATTTAAGCAGTCGTGGTCACAATCTTGCAGTGATACTTCACAATTGAAAACTTATACCGGTTTTTAAAATAGATTTTGAATGGGAAAAGTACCTCAACGTCCTTTTAAGTCGAAAATTAAGAAAAGCATTATGTCCGCTTCAGAACATCATCACATCAACTCATGATTAAAAATGAACGAAACATAAATCTAGAACGAAACGAAAGGTTATTTCCCTTGTGCAAGACTTATATTGAAAACGAATATCATTTCTTACTTGTATGTTCTTTGTATGAAGATCTTCGTGAAAGGTATATTCCTTCCAGGTTTAACAATCAGCCATTAATCAACAAATGTAATAATGCTTTGGCCTCGCGTGATGAAAACTTTATACGAAATATTGCTATGTATATTGACTATGACTTCGATAGACGTAAAGTGTTGTTAACTTAAACACTTGTTTTGATGTACCACTATTGAATTATATGTGTTCATATTGATACTTGTTGTATGTGTTTACGTATATGCAACGGCCGGTGGCCGTATAGCAAATAAAATATTATTATTATATTTTTTGAATATTTTCTGATAATTACTTGAATACAAACTGGTCTTTAAAGCAAAACATTAGTTAATGTCCGTAGTGAGATTCTGTTGCATCTTGATTCACATTAGAAGATATTATACTTTAAAGATCTCTCGACTTATATTTATAAACAAAAAAATACGAGGACTATAAAAACCACTTTTAAACTATACTGTCCTATTAACTTTCACAAGGTCTTACATAAATCTGTTTTAACATACTTATGCACAGTGATTGACACAGTAAAAGTAAAATAGTGTAAAATTTAGATTGAGATTGTACAACTGCTGCGATCTGTAACGTCTAGTAAAACGTTGAATTTTTGAATATCAGAGATTTTTAATGAGACGAATCTGTCACATATAGATTTTAACACATGTATAAAAAAACAGCGTGTTCCGCACTAAATTACTTGACAATAAATATGGAACGGACGGTAATTATACAAGGTATATCGTTCGCATTTGAAACCTTTTTCTGTTGTGCAAATTAGGTATATTACTATTGACAAGTAATACAGTTAACACAGTGTTATTCGTATATGTACTGATATATATATATATAAACGTTGTTATATATTGTATTAGGCCCTGATGAGCTATGCGAAACGCGTTGGCTATATCAATATATATTTAAAATCCCAGACACGTGTTTTTACTTTTATTATATAATATTCACAATCTGGATTATTACATTTTACTTATATAACTATAACTATATATATATATTATTCATTTGTCTTCTGTATTTAAAAAATTTGAAAGTATATACAAATGAATGAATGTTATTTCAGTCGACAAGGGAAGTACCCCCAACAATGTTGTAGAACTTTAGGTCCTACCCTTTTTCCATTATGTATGAATGGACTTAATGTATATGCTTGTAACAATGCCATTATTTGCTTTTGGAAATAAAACATATTTAAAGTAAATTTAATTCGCCGCCTTATACAAAAGTAAAACTGCATGGAACACCTTTGCTAGAAGGTGCACATATATGTTATATTCATTAAAAACCACAATATTCTTAATAACTCTGAATAATTGTCAAAGCAGGTTTTTGTGTATAAAATGTATATGCATCAACAATTAACAGATCGTTAAAATGTAGTTACAGTTTAAGCTACTTTAGTCAATCTAATATTATTATATAAGATATATAAAACAAGCAGCACAAAGCACTGGTCCTTTAAAAAGTGGACCGTATTGTTATCCAGATACCGAATAAACGATTGAATAATATTCTCTATTTTCCCAATATGCACATATATCACCATTTCAAGCAATCAAGCGATGGCGTATGCATATCGATAATTTTTCAATTATAAGAACAAATATAGTTACCAGAAAGTGTGTTGGTAGCGAAAAATAACTACGATTCACCGAACAAAGTAGTACTGTTGCATAGTGGTTGTGAGAGATTTCAGTTCTTCAACTACATTCATTCACAAATTAACATACAACGTGAATAATATGTTAAACTGAAATGTTTTGAATGGATCCTGAATATCAAAACAGTCAATAAACACAGTATAAATTATGCTTGGTGCTGAAGAGTTCATTTATTCATAATTAAAATTGTTCACTATCCTACGCCATAGTGGCGTGATATTTTCGCAGTCATTAAGAATCATAGGCTATCAGACAAAATCAGACTGAATTTAGCGGTTACCTCCCCTTACTGTTCATAGCGCTTTCCGCCTAATATCAGCCAATTCTTTGTACGGATTTTAGAGTTTTATAATTAATATGAACACACTATTAACACATTAATAAGAAACACTTAAGTTTGACAAACACATTCTTAACGCAATAAATAGCGTTTGTTTCGTCAAAGATCTGTGTTTATGGACAGATCTTTGTTTTGTATCATGGTAAAAGTAATCAACATCGTTAATAGCGATGTCTTCTAACACAAAATAAGGGGAACTTAAAAGAAAAAGTATTATAGCATCACACAAAATCAATATAATCATTCACACACTTTGCAAAATATGGTTTACATTTAACAATATTATCTACAAACTATAATTTCAATATGTATTTTAACACGTTACGCGCACAATTAAATATACAAGAACATCAGCTTAAGATTACTCTGCAATAATTATGGGCATTCTAAGTACGCGCCAAGAACAAACAGTTGAGTCGATACATTTTTCTTCTGTGTGTATAATAATTTATGTGTTTTATACGTTTATCAATGAACGTACTAGGCACAACCAAGGTGCGTTTCGTTTCACTGTATTAATCTTTACAACTTCAACGCACTTTGGTCGCTCTTGGTTTTTGAAATCCGATGTTTGGTTTACACCGAAGTGCGGTACTACAATGTCCTCTCTTAACACAGCTGTAACGTTAGTGCTTTCAGTACTTTGAGTCAGTAATGCGGCCTTTGTCGTTTGTGCTGCCTTACTGTTTACTTATAAACCGATCACATGAAAATATTTACGTTAACAGTACATGTCTTGTCAAGAGTGTCAATACACCCGATCAATACATACTTAAGGTATTGGTTATTAAATAGATCGACGACTGATTTTCGGTGTAGCTATGTTTTAAATAACTATTTATTGAATCATGTGTTTTATTTATTAAATGTGNCTACTACTACTACTACTACTACTACTACTACTACTACTACTACTACTACTACTACTACTACTACTACTTCTACTACTACTACTTCTACGACTGCTTATTCTTCTACTTCTAAGACTGCTTATTCTTCTACTAATGCTGTTAATGCTAGTACTACTACTACAAGTGCCTATGATGCTGCTGCTACTGCTGCTACTGCTAGTACTTCTACCCTCTACTACTTCTACGCCTACTACTATTTTTTTCTGGTACAACTACTACTCTTTCTGCTACTCCTACAGCTGCTTCTGATGATGATTTATAATGTTGATGATGATGGGGTTACTTAGGATACTATACCGTGTACTAGCAGTGTCAATATTAATACTAATTATTATTATTATATAATAAAATACTAATAATTTGATATGATTCATTTATCCTTATTTCAGATTGAACTGAATAATATCAACCCTGTTGTAAAAGCGCTTAAAAAAACAATGGGTGAATCCCAATCACGCAATGTGAATCAACAACCTATGAACTGTGATCCTTACCCTAAACAAGGCGGGGTCCAACCGGAACCATATATGTTGCAGTTGAGGCTACCAGAACCGCGTTCAGCAGAGACAATAAGACCCGTTTATTCTCATATCACACCTGAGGAAAACATTCAAANTGCAGTTGAGGCTACCAGAACCGCGTTCAGCAGAGACAATAAGAACCGTTTATTCTCATATCACACCTGAGGAAAACATTCAAAGCAAGATGGAAGGTCATAGGGAAAAAAACAAAGAATATAGTTGACACGATTTAACATGAGCTACAACAATAGAAACACGCAAGGACAATAACTTCACGCTGGTTCGGTCAAAGTTCAGTAGTTTTTACGAATAAATAGCAGATGTGTATTTCGAAGTTTGGGCGAGGTTCTTGCAAGCCCAAGGCTGCATTATGTGAAGATCCAGACTGTGTCTAAGCCTTCCTACCTTCTTAGCTTTCTTGAGACTACACAGTTGGGAAAATGCCATCGTCAGCTATGTATTTTTTTACTTTTTACTCGTCAAAAGTTTATATTCGGACCAGGTCTCATAAAAATAAGTACGTTCGTGCGTATTATACAACTTTGTGTTGCGTCTCGTTTATTACATATTGCTCGGAATTTTGAAACATGAGTGAGAGGAAACATTGAGTATATGTTTATTCCATGGAGGAAAACAAACTCAAGACATCGCAAGACAACAATTTTTTATAGTATAATATTTTTATTTTATTCATTTTTCCTGTTTGTCCCCTAAAATGCAATACGTATCCACACCAGAAATGCGATGTTTTTTTAATGCAACTCCGGAATCATCTGCTGGTTTGCTTACCCCACTTAGTTTATCATCCAAATTGTCTCAAAAGAAATCGTCCATATTGAAATATTGAATGCATAGTTTAATTCTGTAAACATTCAATTTAAGACGCACTTGTTAAGATTCCACTGGTTGTAACAATTTAGAATCCGTATGATTACATATTTTGTGTTTTTTAGTGTTTTCATTTAACTCTTTTGAACCCAACCGTTCTTGTAATCTGCAGTTTACTTTCTGGGTGCGTTTACAGATAAAATGACGTATTTTTGTTTTTGTTATGTTTAATCTCACGACAAGTTCCACTTCCTTGTTTAAATTGTTTGTTCATTGATACAATATGTGTTCAAATGTTATTATCCATGACTATTTTGCGCATATAATGTTCAATACACATCGATATATGTTGACGTCATCAGGCTGTCTCATTTGCATGTTGTGATGTACTGTAAATCGCTAAATATTTCTGGTTTGTTTAATTTTACTTGTTTATGGTCTAGGGTTTAACTTTAAAAAGTGGCATAATCAATATAAAATATTGTTGGTGACTTTTGATATCATTTGATATCAGACTCGTCCGATATGGCGAGTGAAAAGGCTCGACAAGTTTTGCCTTTTCCTAAGCCGTATGAGACTCGTCTGAGATCACATGATCAAAGGTCCGCCTAGCGATCGGGTGGTCATGGGTTCGAATCCCACTGGGAGCGGTCCTTTGATCTCCCCAAAAGACACCAAGTACTGGTTCTAGTCCCAGGAAACGGACTCGAGAGCGTTTATATGAGCCTATGGCTTTTGATGCAATCGAGCAAAAATAAATAGGTTCAAACTAAACTAAAGGTCGCTAACCATATATTCTCTATATTTGTCACTGCTAAATGTTTATCATATTATTTTTGGCATTATTATATTATTATTACTTCTGTTTTAAATAATGATATTTACAACATAATTTGTTTCCATGTCTTTATATTTTGATATTAAATGTGAAAATATTTGGTGACATGGTATTACTCTACTCTAATAGTTATTAAGATAATTAGAAAACGATATATGGTCTTATGGTCTTACTGTATCTCTTATGCTAAGAAATCTGTATTCATTAGTAACTACTGAAAAGTCGGAAATCTGAATTCATCAGTAACTGTTTTTTACAGCAAGTCAAACTTTCCTAAGATACTACAAACACATCAGAAATATTTTTGTCAATCGTTTTCGACATTTAATAATTATTTATTTATGGGTTACCTCTATCACAAATAATATTATGCTGGGAAAACGGGATATAAGAGAATATGGCATATATTGTCGTTCAACGACCATTGAGACCAATGAAAGTGCATTACATACATCTCATATAATAAAATTCAATATTTCCTAAGATAATATATAAATATATCGAACGTTAAATAAAGGATATAACATACTTATTTTGAAACTGATTGGGGATTAAGTAGATTCAGCACTACATTAGTTTCTCAATTTTCCCAATTTTGTATCAAATCTGCAATCAGTGGAGCTGACATAGTAATATGCTCGGAACAGTTAGGAGAGATAACTGACTCTGAAAGGCATCGATAAACTTTATATTATGCCGGGATCATTTTGGTATGATTAGACTTTGGTCTATAGAAATAACATTTAATCGTTTGTTTCTAGTTAATCGTCACAATGGAACACGTGTCTTGCTTTACACGATGTATTTAATAGGGAACGAAATTATTCAAAAAATGCTGTTGATTTTTGTGTGTGAGCATTCTCAAGATATGTCTTAAGCCCTGGTCACAACCGCGTTGAGCTTGCGTAAATATTATTCTAAAAAACATGCGTTGGAC